>JABCKT010006440.1:0-201721 GCA_018858115.1 Tephrocybe rancida | reverse complement strand
CCAGCCATTCCGAATTGGGATATCCGGCGTTTTCCGATCACAGAAGTTCTTAGGTAATGTGGGCGGACTGGATTTCCCAGCTGTTCTCCAAGTCCGAAGTCGCATTGTCTTGAATGTCAGTGACCACTGAGCCGGCGTCAATGGACCCTCTACGCAAATTGCGCGACCTCATCGCCAGCGTTGACAACAAAGATAAATCCCCACAACAAGACCACCGAGAAATATATCGTACGGAACCGCAAATCCTTGACCTTGCAACTCTCATGTCTAATATATCAACAGGTTATATTGAACGGGAAGTTCTCTCTCCAAAGTCACCCCTCATCAAACAAGTGCCCACCCTCGAGGTCGTAGTATACGCAATTGAAAGCATTTTTACTCCGACCTTTGTCACGCGTCGTATTCCGGACCTACTTGACCTTCTCGCGACTGTTGAGTTTTATCGCAAACGGACCCTGGATTATGCTCATCAGGCGACTGTCTGGAACGAGTACTATAAGATCGACAGTACCTGCCTTCCCTTGCGTAGCGAGACAGAGGCATTGCTCCAAAACCTCGAACATCACAGGGACACAATGCGGCAAATATACATCCAGCTAATCTCGTCACTTTGCCTACTTGTGAGTGGCTTTGTCCCATACCCTCAGGTGGCTGTTGAATCATCCGAACCACTATAAGGACATACAACTGCTGTGGACGGCAAGGCCTCAGTCCATGACAGACTTGTTGATTCGATTCAACGAATATTTTCCAAATCTCAATGAACACTCCGACAGAGAATCCCCTCGCCTATTCCAGGCTGATCTTTCTAATGAAGAAGCCGATATCATTTCCAAGGTCGGCTTTCGATGTTGTGAATGTTTTGAAGCTTCGATTCGGTGGACGACAGACTCTGTTGACATTGGGTTTGTTTTATGTTTTGTACCGTCCTTTCAAGGTCTAAAACTTTTTTATAGTCGGCCCATACGCGTAACCCTGCGCGAGGAGGATCCCGAAGAAATCTGGCCCAGGCCTCACGAAGACGAGGACCTATTCAACCTAGTGAAGTATTATACTCGTCGTGTAGTGATCGCATCGGACCAGGTCCAATCAGAGTTCGTGAAGTCTGCAAATTCTGGTGACTAGAAATAGCAAGAGAATTCATTCTAAACACGGTGTGTTTAGTCCCATTCTATCCTATCTGCATATTCCCTGATATTCGAAACATAGTTGTCAGTTATCTCATGACCAACGCCTGTCGCAACCTTCAAGATTATTTCGTTGAGGCCAGTCGAACCTAGGATATCCACGTGGTCACTTGTGTTGGCCCCTCCTCGCGGAATGGACGGCACAGGGCGATGCGGGAGCTGAAGGCAAGCATTCAATACATCATCGACGCTTGGGCCGTTCAGACAACATTACCTCGACGGTAACGATCTTTATGCCCGCCGGATTCCATCTGGGTCGTTTCCAGCCTTCGACGCACATGGCGCCCAGACTCAGCAGACTGACCGTGCCATCTCCCTCCCCCATCTTCACGCCGTTCCGGACCTTCCGTCATCGTAGTTAGAACACGCTGTGTAGATGACGTGAACTGAATATACCTTTGGCGATATCATGTCATTCGTAAAGGCTGCGTCTATCCAGGTTTGTTTGGAAGGCGAAAGATCCAGGATGGCCTGTTGATCCACACAGTCGCTTGAGGAAGGATCGCGGCACACTTGCTCAACGTCGTCCTTGGTAATGTCGTCGCGCTCGTGCCCTCCACTCATATACCTGTTGTTATCACCTTAAGATCAGTAGAACTACCGAGTTAAAATACGACAGACCAATATGAACGCTATGTAAACTTGTTGGCTTGTGCGTGGAATGAAGAAAAGGATCAGGTACTGACCTCTGTCTCTTTTCCATGGCCGTAAACACAAAACATCTTCATTGACGGTGCGTTCGGAAGCCTAGCGCAGCGATTATGCATTTTCGACGGGCTGGTGCACAGAAATGAAAAAAATGAAGACATACCTCACTTCCAAAGGATTTGTCCATTTCGTGGGGTCAAGATCATTTCTCTTCAGAGCTGCTTCGTCTCGTTCCAATCCATACGAGTAGTTCGAGGCAAGCATTTTCTAAAACACAATTTCAGCAAGATGGGCTGCGTGGCATAAGCCGGGAACCTGACTTGAAAAGTTGACGGCGTTTGTTCCAAAATCCATGTGCCTGCTTGTTCGGACGTCATTCTGACAGTAGTGGAATTGGAACCTGCCACATCGACGGCTTGAGCTTCCCTAAATGCTATCAGCTCGCCATGGGTATGAACAGCGTTTGGCTCGTCGTCAGGAGCCTGGGTTTCGTTTCCCCAAATTGTATCGCCGCCCTAGTCGTAGTGAGCCGTGGCCTGTTGGAGGCACATAGTTTTGTATCCATACCTTGATCCACATGCTGGCACTCCCAGCCCAGCTCCGGAAAAGGTCTTGGCGTTCTTTACGCGAGAAGAATCGCTCCAAAACTAAGTAAACATGTACAGTTAGTTGGTAATGTGCATCGGCACACGTCCCACATACCATAAGCACCAGCTGGGTTCATTTGCACGGTGTCTTTCATTTCACCGGACAAAAACGCGGACATCGCTTTGGCCTAGGATAAGAGTAAGGTGTAAATCCAAAGGGGGGAAACACTCAGAGGTACATACAACACCCTTGGCATCGTCAGATACAAATTTTGAAAAAGCGAGCAACGAGCGTACCAGATGGGTTCCAGCAATTGAGATATAAGCTTCGACGTGATTCTATAATGATGGTTGAAGTCATGTTATCTTGAACGAACGGTGACTTGTACCTCAACCCAATCTGGGCCTTCGCCTCCATGCAGTGGCGACTCTACCCATTTGAAGCTGGGGAGTAATCAGATAAACATGTCCATAGGCTCTGATACGCTTGAGGGGCTTACAAGTACTTCAATAAAGCCACACTTTAGCATCAAGGCAACTGACAGTGATGTATGACGGGACGCACCAACAACACCTGATCACCATAGCATCAGCTCTCGTAAAAGGACTTTTTTTTTTTTCAAATATTCATCTACCGTTGACCCCATTGAGTGTGCAGCAATCACAACCTTTTTACGCTGACGCCGTCTGAGTAATAGCATATTTAGAACGACACACGAACACTTGCAAGCAACGTACTTTAAACCCTCGATCGTGGTCTTCAGTTTGGAGAAGTAGCCGTCCCTTTCTTCGAGATTAGCGTAAGAAAGACGCCAATCATAAGGTGCCAGGTATAAGTTGTTAGTGTCGTAATTTACGACAGCCAAATTCTCTATGATTTTTGACCTCAACGGCAAGTATAAGTCAAGAGTCAAGGTGGCTAGAAGTCATCTTACCAGATCCAGTAGCCTCGAATGAAGCTACTCGCCGCGTCTATTCCTTCGGCAGCTCGTATTTTGATATTCGGTGGATCTAACCCACTGACTGGGTCCAGCATCATTGCTGATATCCATTTTTCTTTGTTGAACGTGACTTGTGATATCATGTTCGAGCCGCCCCACAATTTCTCGCGGAAGAAAGCGCGGTAGTCAGGAGAAGTTGACCAAGACTCCAGGCCCTGAGTTGGGTATCAACGTGTATTGAAGAAGCACAATGAATGAAATCTCCAACGCACGGTTGAAATCACGCCAGGAATAAGAACCACAGGATACTCGGCATCAAGCCCTCGCGCTTTCATAGCCTCCCCGACCTGAAATTCGCGGCCATCATTATTAAACTTCCAAATCTCTGGGATACTGCTGCGGAAACGCGACCATTCCGTTTCAACTCGTGTCAAGTCAAAACCTGGAAGGTCGGGCATATAAATGTTATATTGATCCATGAAAACAGACATATGCGTGTGGATGCCATGGATGTCTTTGGGTTCCATCAAAGACAAGGCAAGAGCTGTGCCAACTAAGCCGGGCGTATCAACTGAATATGTAGGCTGTGATAGTTCGGAGGGGGCTCACTCAATAAACCCAAGGGAAACAAAAACTTCCCCGTCACAAAGAAGGAACGCGACTATTATGCGAAGTACGACACATCAGCTTATAGCACGAACTTGCTACCATGTGTATAGCTCATACCTTGTTGGGCTTGCGTACTTTATCCCTGAGTTCTGCAGCGACTACATGAGGGGGCCTATCAAGGGTTCCCTGAGTCTCATCGCTGGTCACAGTAGTGTCAGAGTTGGTCCATGTCTTCGCCCGCTTCGCAAGCACCATTGACGGCTTGCAAGTAGACCTGTTGCTTTCGCAGGTTCGAAGTATCACGAAATGGTTGAAGGTTCGAACAAGAATGGCAACGAAGTCTATAAATAACTTGAAAGCCCAATTTGTTCATCATGCCAAGCACGCGCAACCATACTCAATTCGGCCACTAACGCGCGACGCGACTCAGGTCGGAATAGCAAGCTGACCCGTCCTCGTGACATCAAGGACCCTTCGCCACCCCACGGTTTCGCCACAAGTATGCACCCAATTTCATTTACCTTTTTACCTATTGTCTTTCCACGGAACATGTGTGACGATGCCTATCTCTCTCCTCGAGAGCCTATTCTTTTGTTCTTACCAATGTAGTTTAGCTTACTTTGCATGGTTAGTACGTTACTTTACGACACTCTCGATCTCCCCTCAGCTGTTGCTCCCGCATTCGCTTGCAAACACCGAGCTTATCATTCTAATGATCTCGTCGGACATTATCCTCTCAGCAAATTTTGCTTTCTCAAGTACTTACAACTTTCTCAAAACCTTCGAGAGCAAATACATACTGGCCCTGAAAGGCCTTCTCTCTGTGACATTAATAATGAGTGCACCGTCAGTATTGAATATTGAATGCCTATCTCCAATCACAAAACAAAGCTCATAACGCATGCTAGGAAAGTAACTGGTTGGCCGACCGCAATTTGGACTCTGACACAGAGCAACCGTCAATCGATTGCATATACCAAGCTTCACCGTCTCCTAGCATATCAGAGTGTTGACGAATTACAATATTTGGAACGTGCCATGAGTAGACAGACACCAATGTCAGAACAATGACAAACATCATGATTCAGGGCATAAATTTGATGTGCGCCTGTACAAGTTCAGAAAGATACGCATACATGTATAAAGGATTCAACTGGAACTTAGAACATTTGAAGAGCTGTACGATTATATACTCCCATCAAAACCCGGCGATGTCGGGTGCGCCACAGCGCCTGGAAACTGGAGCTTTATTTACGCTGAACGCGCCGAACTCGGAGGGGCATATTGTCCTTCGGCTCTATGATAAAATGAGATCTATGTTGAACGGACCACTTCGCACGTACTCATAGTTACAGCGGCCGTTGGTTGAGCAGCTTGCCCTGCATACGCAGGCTCAAACTCAAAATTCGCGATCAAGGATCTGCGTCGACCATCTCGTAAATTAAATCGAGTCAGAAGACGATATCTACTCACGCCAGGACAACTTTCATCTCGATTATTGCCATCGTCTTCCCAATGCAGGCGTGAGGACCAGAGAGAAACGACAGGACCGATGACGAAGAGTTGTAAGCCTTAGGGAGGTCAAGCCAACGGCTAGGTTTAAAGCTGTTGCCACGGTCGAGTTACATCTAGATCAAGGTGTGCAAGAAGTTCGTACTTTTCTGCGTCTTCTCCCCACAATTGCTTCCAGGTGTTGATCACGCGTATCTAGTGAAATATTGTCAATGAGGCAAATAGATCAATGACAGCAGGGAACACGGACAGGTATATATAAAATGGTCCCCTTAGGAACAAGAACACCATCGATGTAATCAGTCTTGTTTGCAGATCGGAAGGTCATTGGAACGGGTGGCAAGACCCGTAGGCTCTCCATTCTAACGAGAAGTATGAATAAATGATTGCGAATAAGAAAAAGGGTCGTACACAACACAATCCAGCCATTGAAGCTCCTTGAGACTCCGATAGTCAGGCCGGGGGTTATCTGCCAGAAGGGGAGTGATCTCATCCCGGAGTCGGGTCTGACTATCCTTATCATTTGCAAGAAGCCAGAGAGTCTGGATACTCGTAAGTACGAAGCATTAGTGGTTGGGAATAGGATGTGTGTTTCGCCTTACCCATGCCAATCCTGACGCCGTTGTTTCGTGACCTGCGCCTAGGAATGTTAACTGTAAAGGTTGCAGCAATTGAAGAACCGATAAATGAAGCAAACAAAAGGTAACCAACCACTTGCTCCATCATGTCTTTGTCGCTCATTGCGTAGGCTCCTTTATCCTTCAGCTCCGCCTTGCGGGCGCGTACGAGCAAGCTCATGACATCCCGCTTTGCTTCTGAATCCGACACTGCAACTGCAGAGTCACGCATTCTTTCCGCAAGTATAGTAGCAGATATTTTCTTGATCTGATGCATCGATTCTAACAGCACCGTAAGCTGTTCTTTTGAGTTGTGAGTATGGCACTAACCAAATCACAGCAGAGCATACCCAAGTCCTTGACGAGAGAGAACCAGTGTCGATGATTGTAGGCCCATTTAGACCCTAATATTCGAGGGACACCAGGAATAACCAGCATCGCGATGAAACGTGCTAGGTTTGGGCCTGACAAAAAGGTTTATCGTTAGAGGTCATTTCGCAGCCGCAAGCCCTTACCTGACTGCGTATTGATAAGTCGTTCGTAAGCCTCTGCTAATTCATTATGAGGATCCTGAAGCGAATTGGTTTCGTAACCAAAGGCGGTCTTGCAAATGATGTCGAGAGTGACTTTGCTCACTACCAGAATAGTGAGGACGATGTAGTGGCTTTCAAGTAGGAAAGGGATTGTATAGAACGGAACTCACTCCAATCATACATAAGAAGGGTCGACCCATCGGCTGTACTTTCTGCAGCGTCAACCTTCGAGCCTAGAAGTTGGATCAACCTGCAGAGAAACATTAGAAGCACGACTCGATTTCGCGGTGGACCTCAACAAACGTTTCAATGGGCTCATAATACATATCCATCTCTGTAGAAATATAATCAGGATTGACGAGTAATCTGGGTGATGACGACCTCACGAGCCATGAGATTTGGGATGGAAAAAGCGGGATTCATTGACTTGCGCATTTGCTTATGTTCGTTACCGGTGACGGTGAGGAGGCCCCATCCCGCGGTCAACCCCAGAGTACTTCGCATAAAACCAGGCTAGAGATTATAGTCAACAATGTACATAAAATTGAGAACTACGACATACCCTCGGATAGTCGACCCAATCGCTAACCAAAATTTTATGGAGTGCCTCTGGTTTCATGAAAATCAACCTCTCGACGCCAAGTGGCCCAACAGCACGGACAACGGGTCCGTGCTTTTTGACCCATTCACGTTGTGGAATACCAGCTTCGCCATTGATGATGGCCGGAAACTGGCCATAGATAAGATGGCCAAGAGGTGGGCCCGGGATGCGGCGAAGAGGCGAAAAAATAAAAGGATAAAGGATCAGTTGGTATAGAACTAAGAAAGATACCGTCGCTTTGAGGTAAAGAGTGAGGCCGTTTATTCCTTTGAACACGTTGATTGTTGGATCCACATACCAAGGAGTAGGAGCCCTGGTAAAAGCAAGAAACGAAAACCACTAAATAACCCCTCGGTACATTGAGGCGCATACCCAAACAATTTGGAGGAGAGGGTGGGAGACATTCGTATAACGCATATACTACTCGTTCAAAATGGAGACCGCATTTCTATGAACAAGATGTCATCAATCTGTCCAAGGCCTACGCGCAATTTCGGTCAGATGAGCAAACATGTGAAATCGTCGGTTAAAACAAAACAAATTTGACGAGAGGTTCCAATGGGGTCAAAGTGGAGTATTTCCATTGGTGGTACCTGTTTACATGACATATCGTGGGAAAGATAACAACTACCAGAGACTTTACCGTACAGAGTCGAGACGCCACTGGATGGGCATGATTGCATTTGAACACGACGAGTAATCCTCGTATAATTAAGGAGGGGCGGCAGCCAAATTCATGCGTTTTCAGCGTGTCCAATTCAAGGCACTACGACCCGTCGAACTCGCAATGGCATTCCATCCGTTGGCTCTGGGATAAGAGTTTGATAAGGGAAGGGTTTGAGTAACACTTGAAAAATCTGCACAGGTGACGTACTCATGGTGATCGCAGCAGCAGGTTTGATGGTTTGACCAACAAAAGAAGGCTCAAACTCAAAGTTCGCAATCAGGGCCCTTTGAAATGGAGGTGGTCACGATCCGCAGTCAAAATATTGCCAGGAAAACAGTTCACGCGGGCACTTACGCAAGAACAGCCTTCATCTCGATAATGGCCATAGTCTTCCCAATACAGGCATGAGGGCCTGCCAGGAATGACAACATAGAGAATACAGGATGGTAATCCTCGGGCAGGTTCAACCAGCGCTCTGGCTTGAAACTAAATAACTGGGCATCAGTACAAGAGCACACGAGTCTTGGAGAGGAGCATACTCTTCCGCATCGTCACCCCATAACACCTTCCAGGTGTTGATGATTCGTATCTAGATAGGGGGACGAAGCTTAAATACCAGGAAAGGTGGTACATGAAGTGAGCTTACCGGGATAGTGAGCAATGTACCTTTGGGAACTAGAATCCCGTCGACATAGTCATCCCGTGTAGTTGTACGCACGGTCAAAGGGACGGGAGGCAGCAGACGGAGGCTTTCCATGCTAGTGATGCGATCAAGTTAAGTATGTGGGAGAAAGTAATTCAATAAAATACTTACATGACACAGTCAAGCCACTGTAAATCTTTCAAAGTACGGTAGTCTGGCCGCGGACTGTCCGCAAATAGAGGTGCAACTTCTGACCGGAGCCGCTTCTGACTCTCTTGATCGTTTGCCAGCAACCAAAGTGTCTATGTTGGAGAGACCGTGAATAGCCTAACATGATGTCGATGCAAAGGAATCTCCCTACCCAAGAGAGGCCAGTGGCAGTCGTCTCATGGCCGGCACCGAGGAATGTCAACTGATGGACAAAGCTGCAATCAACACTGGAGCAATCAAATGATTTTGGCAATTACCACTTGGTCCATCATGGCTCGGTCGCTCATAGCATACACCCCCTTATCTTTGTCCAAATCTGCTTTCCTTGCGCGGACCAGAAGGCTCATGATATCTCGTTTAGCATCAGTATCAGACGCTGCGACGGCTGAGTCTTCCATCTTTTGGCGGAGCATTGAGGAGGATACACGTTTGATTCGGTACATGGAGTCGATCATTTCGCTCACGGCGCCTTGAATGCTAATGAGTTGGGATACCGTCAGACATAATGAATACGCACCGAAAAATTTAACTTTTTGGAACCAATGTCGGTGATCGTATGCCCACTTGGAACCGAAAACCTTTGCTGCACCAGGAATGGACATTAACAGAACAATCTTTGCGAGATTAGTCCCTGCCACATGTCTCGTTAACCACGGAGGAGCGGGAACAAGAAACCGTCGTACCTGATTGGAGGTTGACCAATTGCTCGTATGCCTCTGCTAATTCATTGTGTGGATCATGCAGAGAGTCGGCTTCGTAGCCAAATGCCGTCTGACAAATAATGTCGAGGGTAACCTTGCTCACTACAAGGGCTGAGAAGACTGCTGGCGAGGGACGGGGTGGTGGTGCACGTACTCCATTCGTACATCAAGAACACTTTTCCATTTCCCGGACACTTTTCGCCCTCGATGGCGGATTTCAATATAGTGACCAGCCTTTCGACAGAAATAACTAGTCTGAACGATAGAATTCTTGCAGTCTCCTACCCATTAATAGAGTCATAATACATATCAGTTTCTGTGGTGCGTTGAGTTTCACGGGAACGGGAATATGGGGCGCAACTCACGAGCCATGAGATTGGGTATAGAAAATGCCGGGTTGATCGCTTTGCGCATGTGCCTATGTTCGTCTCCTGTCACGGTAAGAAGGCCATGGCCAGTCACGAATCCGAGAATGTTTCTGAGAAATGACGGCTGCAAAAGCGAAAGGTCCAATGAGCGCAAGGTCTAGAGGAACTTGACTGCATACTCTGGGGTATTCGAGCCAGTGTTTGATGAGAATATGGTGCAGCGCATCGGGTTTCATGAATATCAGGCGTTCAATGCCGACGGGTCCTACGATGCGTATCACAGGGCCATATTGTTTGACCCATTCCCGTTGCGGAATGCCACTCTCGCTACGGATGATGACTGGAGATTGCCCGAAGAGAAGATGTCCTAAGGGGGGTCCGGGGACCGTACGAAGGGGCGAGAGAAGGAAGGGCCAAATCCAGAGACGATGAACGACAAAATATCCCAGTAAAGCTGCACAGAAATCGACGTGTAAGAAATCATAGTTGAAATTAGAGTCAATACTTTACTTACCTCCTGCGCCTATAGCAAGGTTTCTTGAGGTAAAAGCGCATGGAGCGTAAGCTCCTAAGGAAGACGACATGGTGCCCAGAAGTGTGGACATGGGGTAACAGAGCTGACCCCGCTTTCACAATGGCTTCTGAGTTTTTTGGCAGAGTAAAAGCGCCTGATTATTGGGTGCCGGATATTCCGGTATCATACATACATCAGTGTCATGGGGGTCATAAGATACTTTACTGACAGATCTATGAAGATCCAATGATGTCAGATGTGGAAGGTTTGTGAATTGTCGGGAGCTGTATGTTTTCAAGAACTCTGACTCGGAGACAGGACCGAGGACCGAGACTCCGATCAAACGGATCACTACTCAAACGCCATCATGTGACTAGACGCGCACAAGTAAAGTTGACAGTTTCCCACGGCAGCTTGTTTGTTTGAGCCTGCCACTTGATCTTTTCTCGCAACCAGCACGACCGAGCTCATCGTGCACCACAGCGAGCTCGCTGCAAACACTCTCTTGTCTGCCGTCGACCACAGCGACTCCTTTACAGCCATGTCGACGCATAATTCCCCTCTGAGGGACAGGCTCTTGTCCAATTCATCCGACCCAATCAAGTCTTCCATTATGCGCGATTCTGGCATGGGCTGGAACTCTTCGACATCGAATCCCGGAAGCCAAAGCTCGGAAAGCACCGACTCATTGACCTCGCCTCTACGCATAGCTAAACGAGACTCGCCACGCCTCTTGCCTCAACCACCCAGGGCTCGTCGCTCTTCTTTGAGCTATAAGCATGTTCGAAACAACAATCTAGTCTCCAAATCTCCGTTCAAATCGCAGGTTCCCACTCCTTCGTCCACTCCTTCTCGTCCTATCGCTTTCCCCTCGCCTAGGAGAGTTTCGGGTGAGAAACGTCCCCGACCGTCGTCTATGCACGACCAAGCAGAGAACGAGAACGAACGCCCATTTGCTCTCAAGAGGGAGCGAAAGCAGTCGAAGATCTTTCAAGGGCTGATCCAGAAGGAGCCTGTCACCAAAAGTCCGTTCAAACAACATGCTGTCAGTACCGAGGAGCAGCCCATACCTCCACCTCTCCCCCTCACCCATCTCCTCTCAAATACCGCTTCTACATCACTCTCTCGTACATCATCTCCCTCGCTAAAGCCATCCGATACCCCGGCTTCTACGAGTGGTATTTCTCCCGGCCGCTCATCGCTCGTCTCAAGGAAGATGCATGGGCCTCGTCTCAGCAGTAGCCGCAGCAAGAGGTCGAGACGGAAGACAGTCAGATGGGATGAGGACTGCGATGTGATTGAAATCAGCGCTGACGAGCAAGAATCGGATAGCGACCACGTTGAGGAGGGTCACATGAGTTTCGACGGTGGTTATGAGGAAGAGCCTGAAGATGATCCATTCTTTCGTGGTGCTCGATCAACAGCAGAGGTTAACATGCTCGAAGACTCGTATGAAAGCAATGACCTGTCTGATACATCTGGTGGCAATGGGTCTTCGTTGATGCATATGGGTCTGGATCCTGATGCAAGTATATCAGGGCTGGTTGAAGAAATGTTTGCTTCCTCCAGTGGGACCACCGTAGCTGCCTCGCCTCAACTGAATTTTATCCCCCAAAGTCCTGCAAATGCTACCAGTACTCCACCGCGTCAAGCACACGGTTCTAATATTCCTCCCGACCTTGAGGCCGAAGACGGTGTACCACTCGGGCGCTCTCACCATGCTACACGGTTTCTCCAACAACAGCGAGAATACTCACAATCTCCTAAACCTTCTCCACCACGCTTTTTATCGTATCCTTCAGCTCACTCCTCCCCTCATCAACTCAATAACGGCCTCACATTTAACCTCCCCACCCAGGCCTCTCCTCACGGCCCGCCCGCTACTCCTCCCAGACGTTCTGCTGCTCCTTCGCCTAGCCTTCAGCATTCACGCCACTTCGACACAATTACCGAACTGCCAACTAATACTTCTGCTTCCCGTACGGCCAGCCCTGCTGCGCCATCGCCAGCACCAGCGCTTGCTTCAAATGACAATATGGGGCGTCTCAACACACCTCCCCTTGGGCGAACCACGCACGCTGAACGCAATCAAATGGCGAGGGAAGAAGAATGTGTTGACGTTTTGATGTTGCCGGGGACTCCTTCACCCAGCAAGATCGCAAGAAAACCTGACTATTTTGATACGCGTCGAGAAGGATTGATCCCTCGGTTCGCGATAGATGTTGAATCCTCTGGTATGTTGCATTTGGTTCGACTTACCATGGCGTTGCAATAACACCACGATAGATATATCGTCTACTTCATTGGATGATCCTTTTTCTCTTCCGGAGAACAACCACGAACATTCAGTTGAAGCTCTGAGAGACATCGGCGCATTGGAGCCCACTGACACTCACCACACTATGGATGGGAACTCGCGGTCTTCAGGCGAGCAAGCGCCAGAGGTGAGACTTAGCTTCTCGACGATGCCGTGTTTTTAACTATCTTCGTAGGGTATTGAAGATATTTCTCAAACAACTGAAGACAGCCAATATCTTGATGTGGAATCCTCGATACACGAGAATCATCCAAGCTTCACGTCCGAAGGACGCTCGCAACTGGACTTCCTCCAGAGTTCTGCGATTCATCCCACTAGTTCCTCGCCACCAACGACCCCTAACCGCACTACTGGATCACAGCAAAGCGATACACCAGAGGCTCGAAGTTTTGATGACGGCGAGCATACTTCAGTCCCCGAAATCGAAACGGTGGGCGAAGATCCAGAAAAGGACACCCTGTCGCTTCTAACAGCGACGACTGATATCAGCACCGAGACTGCTGTTATTGAACGTGCCGAAAAGAAGACACTGACGGACACCAACTTCAAGGAGGGAAATGAGTTTGGTCTTCGTGATGCTAACAAGAGGCTTCAATTCGATTTCGGGAGCAAATTTGGACGTGGGTTGGATATCGGTGATGCTGATTATGGAACTGGACACACTCTTTCCCCAAGCTTTGGGACGTCGAAAGGCACAACCAAGGAGGATACACCGAGTGTGAGGAGTGGAAGCAGTATGAAGATGGGAGATGTTGACGTTGATATGGACATGAGAAGCGCTCTAGACCGTCTCATGGAAGATGTCGCCAGTACCCACGCGGATGATTCTATAATGTCCGAGGAGGGTGATTCATACGAGAGGCCACGACCTTCTCAGCCACACACCTCCGACCCCCGGCACATGGAACACGCAGCCACCGACTCTGCACTATTGCACAACGGCTTTGTTAGCAGGAATGTTAGCCTATCATCGGAATCATCGATACCACCGCCACCTCCTCCAAAGGACAACATCAAAAGCAGAGAACAGTTAATTCTGGACCGGCGTCGTGAGGCAAGACGCTCGGAATACGGAGATTTTACCCCGCCGAAATCTGGCGGGGGTGGTCAAAAAATGCTTGGCGTTGGACGACCCAGTAGGAGAAGAAGTATGAGCACAGGTGATGCAGAGCTTCTGGGTGGAGGTGCGAAAATGAGGGGGGACATCATGCTCGATATACCTGGTGTCGGGAACATGGAGGCGGAGAATGGCGAGCTCGGCGACAGTATCGAGAGGGAGCTTAAGAACATGGTAGCGGGCCCATCCAGGAAGCAGGCGGTGAGGCCGCCTTATTTTGTTTCTCTTTGCAAGTCTCATTTGACTCAACAGCAAAAATATCATGTCCGAGAGCGAGAAGGTACTATTTATGCTTCTTCGTCGGACCCGGACATCGTTTCGCACATGGCAGGACCTGGTGATGTGAATGCTGGCAAAGCATGGAGGGCCGTTCGTCGTCCTTCAGACATGGTGCGTTTTGTATAAATGCCTCGCTACTTCTGTCCCTTAACACGACGATGTGCAGAACGAATATTCCAAGCAGATCAAAGAATACCGAGCTCAAGAGAAGTCAGGAAAAGCATATGGCAAAGTCTTCGTCAAAGGTGAGTTGATCTGTCAACTGACCGTGATGTTTTTTGACTGGTTATAGTTTCGGGTGTCAAGGGGATTCATGTACCATTGCCGTCACAACCAACGTCCGTCACTTGCACGTTAAATAATGGGATTCACTATGTCAGCACTCCCGAATGCCAATTAGGCCGAGATTTCCGTATCGAGCAGGAGTTTGAATTGTACGTGCCCAGTCAATATACCGAGAAAGAAAATTCACTTCGTTTCCTAGGATTGAGCACAACAAGCTGGAATTCACACTCACCCTCAAAGTTCGCCGTGATGCTCACGTCATCGCTCAATTTAAAGAGCTCACACCGCCGCCTCTGCAAGCTCAAGTGCCTCCTCCTCCCGTCTTGCCGACTCCGTCTAAAAGTGGCTCATCTAAAGGAGGCATGAGAAGCTTTTTCTCTTCGTCTCCAAAGAAATCTTCGAAAGAAAAACTTCCTGCGCCAATTCTTCCGCCTCCACCTCAGCCAGCTCACCGTCTACCCGAAAATCTGGCGCGTTACCTCAAACCAGACGGGACGATGGCGCGCGCTTTCATCTCCTTCAAGGATATCGCTACGCGCTGCGACACCCGATTGTTCGAGACAAGCTATCCTCTAATCGGCCAGCGTGTGGAAGTAGGCGGCAAATTATCCACAATACAGGTTGGAGAGATTGTCCTCCAGATATTCAGGTTGCCTCCTCTGCCTGGGATTGCCCCGGAGCAGCTCCCGCAGAGCTTGGAGGAGTGCCACCGAGGCCTGAGGCATATCAACTGGCATAAAGTGACTTACTTTGAGGGGACCTTGACACAATCAGGTGGTGATTGTAGTGTGAGCTAATTTCGTTATCTTCTTTGAAGCTTGGCTGATAGTATTGTGCCAGACATGGCGTCGCCGACAGCTACGTGTCATCGGAGCCAATTTGGTCGCATTCAACGATGTAACTAAAAAGGCCACTGCTACCATCGACTTGAAGCAGGCACTTAGTGTCGAGAACAACCAAGAAACGAAGAGAGCTCTTAGTCCGGGAGGCATTTCTCGATACGACGAAGATGATGGTCTATATGGTGTTGAGCGCTCCTTCCGTTTAACGTTTCCGCATGGTCAGGAGATTCTTTTCTTTGCTGACACGGACGAAGAAAAGGCCCGATGGTTCGTACCCTTGATCCTTAACTGCTTTACATTGTATCTAACCTGGGTATAGGCTTGATGTTCTTCGAGCCCTCGTTGGCCACATTCCGCCGCACCCTTTTTGGGCAGAACTCCTTTGGCAGCGCCAAGAAGAGCAGGCAAGAGCTACTCAACCTCCGCCGAGACCGCCACCTCAATCATCGCCTTCTTGGCTAGTGAGTAGAGGCCCTCAGCGGTAGATCACCTTGATCATTGTTTGTTGTATTCCGTCCTGCCCTTACCTACCATAGTATTAGTAGCGATATCTATTATTCGACTGCGTTCGATTGAGGCTCTCTTTTGTTTGTTATGCTGACGATTCCTTTGTACCAATGGATATTTTCGTTGCATAGTCGAAATCTATCTCTGTATAGTATATATATTTCTTGTGAATTAGAACCTCCCTTAATAACTGAACGACCTTGATCTCATGAGGAGACATGTATCATTGTTTTTTGATGCGATTTCTTGCCAATCAACAACTTTGTTCGGAACGTCCATCAAAAATGCTTGCGAATTCAACACTGAACAGCTCACGACCTGAGACGACTCTCATCCGTCCGGACCCCAGTGGCCTACCACTCAAATCCGTTTAACCGACATTCACGGCTTTTGATGGTGCAACAAAGGTACTTAGCATAACTTGGCGTCAATAACCCAACGTACCCTCTCAAACACACGGCTTTCCACTGGAACCTGCCAAGCGCCCATTTTTCGCAAGAAAGTTTTACAAGTCTTGTACTGTTGTACAAGAACCATTTGTAAGTTCGAACCCGTACTGCGCCCATGTATCCAATAACACAGCTATGATCGTCAGGAGTTGACACATTGGTCCCCCCGTATTTTGGATGTCCCTTTGGCGGACCATATGCTTCTTCCTTCAGGGATAGCCGCCTCAGCAACGCATCACAGCCTTCAGCCCAACTCCACAAGAAGCGACCTGCTAGTTGGACGAGAAGTAGTGCAGTGCAGCTCAGGTATGGGGTATTTTTATAGCCCATTCTTACCATCCTAACTTCAGTCCTCTCAAGTCGCTGCACTCGCTTTCCTTGCGTGGGATATCCTCATCACATTTGACGAAGAAGTAAGCTTTTCGACTGCTTACGGTCTATTCTTGTTTTCACCTCACGCCCATAGGTCAAGTTCATTTGGCCGTAAGTTCGCCACTAATCCACACGCATGCACAAGAACTCATCATCAGACCAGTAAACCATGGACTCTCATAAAATACCTCTATATGTCTGCCCGATATTTTCCTCTGATGGTTCAAATGTACGCCCGATCACGCTTGAACGAAATCTGCCCTTGAATCCCAGTTTACAGATCTATCTTGTTTGTTGGAACCGACATATCAGCACCCATACATTACACCCACCATGACTGTTACAATTGGCAGATATTCCAAGGCGTTGCATCTCTTGCTATCGTTGGCACGGTCGACATAATACTGGTTCTTCGCGGTAAGAGTCACATCCATCGCGTGCATCATATTACTCATCTTTTTGACAGTTATTGCATTGTATCACGGTAACTCGACAATACGTGGC
The DNA here is from genome assembly GCA_018858115.1 of Tephrocybe rancida. Lineage (NCBI taxonomy): Eukaryota > Fungi > Basidiomycota > Agaricomycetes > Agaricales > Lyophyllaceae > Tephrocybe > Tephrocybe rancida. Next base: position 184,711 of record JABCKT010006440.1, on the reverse strand, counting down.
CTTCTTTTAGTGTTATATGCACTTCAACTTGTTGGAATGAGCATCGGCCTAAGTCTGACCATCCCCGGCATGGAATACGACGAAACATGTCTCGTTGCCAGCGTGCCTCGTAGCCTCTTTATTTATGGGTGCAGTTGATCCCCTTGGGCCTCATGATATCATTCTGACTTTACCCAGAGCGACCGCCATGTCTTTCCAGATCATCCTATTTGTTCTTACCGTAACGAAGTTCTTCGAAGCTCTACGCTCAGGCTGGGGGGACGTTCCTTTGATCTTATTGTTGATGCGAGATGGCACTTGGGCTTTCATTGTCCTCATGGGTCAGCATTACAAGCCTTTGCCAATTACGTCTCACGCTCAACTTGATGAAGCCGTTTACGTGGGACAGGCATCTCTGTATGCACTAAAAAACCATGCTTTCGCTAGCCTGCTATACGGGTATGAGCTACACGCTGACTTTTTCGCCCTCCCTGATTCTTTCTTTGCACAGGTGGTTACTAACAGCACTTTCCTTCTCGGTGAGTTCTCCGCGTTTGCAAGTCAGCCCATTCTCAATGATATGTATGTAGGGTTATCGTATTCTCCTTAATCTCAACCATATCAGCCCACAAGAGGGACAGCCCAGCGATCGGCACCGTACGAACACCGACATGCAATTTACAACCCAAATATTTTCTAACACTTCCCATTACTACTTAAGTACGAGGTCTCGGTTATCAGCCATGACTCCTATCCAGTCTTCTTAGCATTCTGCTTGTTTCGACGGCCGAGTCTTCATAACACGGATAGTGTCTGAGCCACTTGTAGCGTTGCTGTATGTTAGCAAACATATACTTCTCAAGATCGCCATTGACGCGTTTTTTACTTTCATGATATATTAGAGCCGCTATGGTAGCCAATGAGGCTGGTCAATGAGAAGCATGATGTGTTGGCAATCTCGATGGCAAACCGCCAACAACGCTGATTTCTTCATGTGATCCTCACCAGAGCCTGGACGCAAATCACTGGCGTGGGCATGCGTGTGTGGGCTACTACACGGGCACGCTGCCTTTCGATCGTGCACCACAGGCACGTAAAACGCACGCTGTTTCAGCATGCTCGAGCTCGATATATAAACTTAAATGAGTGTCACTCAGGAAGATGACCTTGGTCAAAAACCACCCCCGGACAATATTCCTGCAGTCCTCGATGCAACGAACTTTAATCACCCCGCGGCCTCCGGATGCACCGCCTTCTCTGAGGGTCAAACCGAAGATCCCTTCGATTATCATCCCGGGAACCACGCCTCACTTGCATCACACTTCGTTCATCCAACATGATAAAGTCATCCCGGTTGTACAAGTTTCCCAGCCTATTAAATCTACGCCACATTCACCATTTGTTCCCTTGTCACCGGCATCATCCACGTCTACGCCATCCCGGAAACCCGACATGCCAAGTGCGGCTCCCTCCGATTTACAAGCCGTTGCTGAGTTATTCGCGACACTCAAACGAACTCTGTCGACACTGCATTCCACCTTCGATAGGCTGGGTGACCAGACAGAAAAATTGGCATATCATGCTCCAGCAATTCAGATGGATCAACAAGTAATTAACATCCATGAGTATGAAATACACCGCTAATACAACTTTGCGTAGATCGCCGACGCTCGTTCCAACCTTGAAAGTCAAATAGCAATGCACGAACAATCGATGGAAGATGTTCAGTCTCTTCTCAAAAACGCTGTTGCGGACAGCGTCGTACATCGTTTGAAGGCGGCCATGTATATTTCGATACAGAAGACTGTCGCACAAGAGATTGAGAGTAGAGTCCGGAAAGAAGTAGGCCTCTCAGATGACACTGCGCGGTGTTGTCGAGCTGACAATTCTTTCTGCAACCAGCTTGAAAAACAACTTCCAGGAAGGCTGCAGCTGCAGCTGCAGGATCATGTAAAAGAGACGCTCGAAATCCGAACAACTCTTTGTAATTCGTGCGTCACCTGTCCTTTTATAATGGTTCTGGCGCTCAATGTATTCCAGCGAGGCGCGTCGTCACAATGCAAGTTTACGTTCGCCGGCCATGGATACAGAACCTTTGCGCCCCCTGCTGCGTCCGCTTCCGAGTGCCCTGCAGTCACCAGCGTATATCTTGAAGCAGCCTTTTACAACCAACAACTCGACTGTCACAAGCCCGATGACCGCTTTCCCTGCCGCGCCGGTACCAACGCCACTGGTCGTTGGGATGCCTGCGATAATGTTCCCTCCCGGCAGCAAACAGGTCTTTGAACTTGTTCCCCCAACACCGTCACCGCTTTTCCCGCGCGACATGAGATCTCTATTTGCAATGGGCCCGGAAGCAGCCAAGCGGCTTCTGAATGACTATGGACTTGAGAGCACAAGCGCTGCGCCGTCTCCAATGAGAATAGACTGTCCTTCGATCAGGATCCACACTGGTCTGAATACCCCAGACACGTCTCCGGTCCTTGAATCATGTACAACCCGCGAGGAAGATATCAACAAGTTCATGGCTCACATCGGTGTATGTCTTCCTTAGCCTATCCGATATTGGGCAGATCCAACTCATCGTATACATTAGGTTCCCTATCTTATGGTACCAGTTCCCAAGCCAAAAACTGGCCCACAACTTCATCTCGTGGTCCCCAGATCTGGCTCCTCTGTGGAATGATTACACTATACCTATGAAGCATGACTTCAGCACATACGAACATTCCACACTGTAAGGATAGATATATTATATTATACGACATTGCCTGGTGGCTGGCCCTTCGAATTGACCATTCATTATTTCTATGTGTATGATGATCTTTTTGGTTGGCGATTAATGCGTTTCACGGACCCCTTGTTACGGCCGGCGCCGCATCAACCTAGCATCAATCATCACAGAATCGAGAGTACATAGGGCGTCTTGATGCATCGACAACTTCTCCGTTAGCTGTGCTCACAAGTACTAGGTGTTGCTGTGCAATATCTAAACCGCCCAATACTCTACCCAATGGCCGCCAGCTTCTTGCGACGACCTCACAGAGTCTTACTCATCCCTGTGTTCCTGGCCTGCATTGGCTTGCTCCACCTCATAATCTCTAACCAGTACCAGATCAAGAATGTTCTGTCATACGCAACTCGACCTCTATGGGACGAGGCTGACGGCCCCAAGGACATAATCCCGCACTACTATGCGGAGAGCATGAAGATGGACCAGCGTGCTTGCCAGCTCCACGGGTGGAAGGAACGCGAGGCTCGGGCTGATGTCAAGGTCATGGACGCCGTTCTCATGAGCAGCGAATTGGACCTTTTAGAAATCCGAATGAACGAGCTGGACTCAGTTGTCGACAAATTTTTCATCATTGAATCTAACGCGACTTTCACCGGGCTTCCAAAGGAGACGTATTTTGCTAAAAACAAGGACAGATTCTCCCAATTTGAGCACAAGATAGTTTACCATCTGTAAGAGCGTCATATATTCTGCTTGTCTTGACTGCTAAAGGACTATTCAGCCTAACAGGACATCCGCTTCAGCCAGGGCAGACAGCTTGGGATGTTGAGGCCTCAACGCGCGATGCCATGACTGCACTACTTCGCAGCCAAATCAAGGCCTTTCCTTCAGAAAACCCCACCCTCGTTATTATGTCTGACATTGATGAAATTCCATCCCGACATACTGTCGAGCTACTCAAGGCTTGTGAATTTGGTGAAGCGATCCATCTCCAGCTGCGAAATTTCTTGTATAGGTATGCTCTAACCTCTATTATTGGTTTCGATCTATTGGCTGAAACGTGCATCCTGTCAAGCTTCGAGTGGCAATTGGATATGCGCAGTTGGCGTGCCAGTATGCACCATTGGCGCCCCGATGCTTACTACCGCCATTCCAAAAGCACCGGCAAAATCTTGGCAGATTCAGGATGGCACTGCAGCTACTGCTTCAGAACTATTCCGGAATATATAGCCAAGATGAAAGGGTTCTCTCACTCAGATCGCATTGGTGGCAATATGAAGCTTCTCGACCCCCGGAGAATACAAGAGACTATCTGCCACGGGAAAGATATTTTTGGGATGCTACCAGAAGCTTACAGTGTACGAATGGCATGACCTTTTCGCGAATTACATTTGCTGATCTTTGCCCTTAGTACAAAGACCTCATTTCGCAAATGAGCCTTGAGCCGTGGGTACTTCAATTTATGCGCTTAGCTCTGAACTGACACTCTTCTATTTAGTATGACGTCTGCGGTCGGCTTACCGCGTTTCCTAATCGACAATGCGCTGAAATTTCGTTTCCTATTGCCTGGGGGGTGTAAAAGGGAGAGTTGACCGTCATCAATGAAGATGCCTGGATAACACCGCGGCTCGTAAAGATCTGAATCGCCATACTGCCACTGTGGAATGCTTGCTGCTCAGAGTCAAAATATCGTTCGACTCCTATCAGATCTATGCTTCCGTCCAGGTGACCTCAACCTGTCGAATGAGTACTGGAACATGAGGATGCAGAAATTCGTACTACATTTATAGTCTACATACATATCTATCTACGTACTAATTATGTAATACCTGTTTCAATGATATGCATCTTGTGTGGAATTTGCGGCTGAGCCTCGTGTAGTGGTTACGCGACAATGTGATCAGATGTACCAAATAACTCGTTTACAACGCGTGGCAACATGCTTTCTTTCTTGTACCATTCAGGCAAGTCAATGACCTCAACAATCCACTAAGCATCGCTCGTTTTTCTTCGCCATTACGCTCTTTATCCATTTGCCCTGTAATGTTCTTCACCCTCTACCTTTTATTGTCGCTTGGCCTAGGATGCGTTGCTAGTCACGAAGTGTACAATCTGTTCGAGCCCAGAGCCTCTATATCCGCCTCTTCTCTCCCAGCTTCTGTCATCGCCACTGCGTGGTATGCTGGCTGGCATGCTACGGACCAGCCCTTGTCGGCAGTAAGTTGGTCCAAGTATAACGTCATGAACTACGCCTTTGGGTGAGGATCTAGAACTACCTTCCGTCTCACAGCTGATTCCGTCGCAGCATCACCACTGCAGACCCCGCTGTTGTGTCTCTCGAGGCATCCGACCAGATCCTCTTGACTCAATTTGTGACTATGGCACATACTCATGTGAGTCCAACACCATTCTTGAAGTAATCTGAACATGACTGCTACGTGCCAGAATGTAAAAGCAAGCCTGTCAATCGGAGGGTGGACCGGGTCGAGGTTTTTCTCCTCTAATGTTGGGTCCTCTCACAACCGGACAGCATTTGTCGGTGCTGTGACCGGGTTAGTCGAAGAGTATAAATTGGATGGTGTAGATTTTGAGTACGTTTCCTCTCCCCGCTCCGTCTTCTAAAGCTCACTAAAATAGTTGGGAATATCCTGCAATCCAGGGGATCGGTTGTAACACCGTAAACTCAAACGACACAGCCAACTTTCTTTCCTTCCTTCAAGAGCTTCGTCAGAGCCTAGGTTCAAGCGTGATTATCTCCGCCGCTACAGATTTAAAGCCCTTTCCTGGCCCATCTGGCGCTCCTTTTGATGAAATCGCAAAGTTTGGCGATGTCCTGGATTACATTGTCATTATGAACTACGACATCCCCTCGACTCCAACCTCGGGCGTTGGTTCCAACTCGCCGTTGAATGACAACTGTGCGCCTTTAGGAAACCAAAATGGCTCCGCACAATCTGCCATCACGGCATGGGCCAGTGCTGGGATGCCCAATGACCGTATTGTGCTTGGTGCTCCTATGTATGGCCATTCATACCGGGTACCAAAGAGTGCGGCGTACACAGACCAGTCTCGTTCATCGCTGGCGCTTTCCCCCTCCTATAACGGCAAACCCACTGGTGACAAATGGAACGGTGATGGTGGACTCAATGTCTGTGGAGTTTATGAATCTCCGGGAGGAACATACGCTTTCTGGAGCCTTGTGGATAATGGCTTCCTGAATGCGGATGGGTCAGAAAAACAGGGAATCACATATCGTTATGACGCGTGCAGCCAGACCGTAAGACTGCTCCTCTTTCAATCAATCTCTTCTGAACCTTTGGTCATTCAGCCCTACGTCTACAATTCAACATCAGAAATCTTAATCGCTTATGATAATGCACAATCTTTTGCTGCCAAAGGTGATTTTATCAAGACCAACGAGCTCCGGGGCTTTGCTGTGTGGGAATCAGCTGGCGATTATAACGACATCTTGATAAATGCGATACGTACGTCTATTATTCCATTGTTCACTGAAGTGACGCGAACATTCAATGCCCTTTACTTAGTCAACGGAACTATCAACGGTGCCCCCGGGAGTGCCAATACATCGCCTCAGCCATCAACGGCAACCTCGAAAAAGTCATCTTCGGCTCTCCAAATGTCCACATTTTCATGGAGGCGTTGGGTGCCAGCTCTTGGCTTGATTTATATCTGTGGCTGGTTCCACGTCTGACAATATTTATTCTTTGGGACTTTTGTGGTTATTTTATGTCTAGGCACCGGTTGTCCAGCCTGATTTGCGAATGCTTGTTTGGAGCCTGATACTCATACTTGAGCCAAAATTTTCTCTGAAGTTACAAGAGGTTATGTAGTATTTAATTTTAGAACTCACGTCCCGTCTGCGGCATGACTCGATGTCAGCATCTTTGCATGTAGTTCGGCAGCACTAACGGGACAGGTTTACTCGCCAACGTCACTCCATTGTTCCGATCCGAGCCTCGTTCAGAACTCGCGTCCCGTCTGTGGCATGGCTCTATGTCAGCATATTTGCGTGTAGCGTGAACAAAACGCCCAAATTAACACTGTCGTCACGACACAGAATCTTTTGTCCACCTCCAAAACTAATAGAGGTTAGCCTACAACTTGTGGCACCGACACCTTTTCAAGCATCTAGTTGTGACATCTCACTATCTCCGCGATTCAATCAGCCGTGTCATATGAATCCTTGCCGTGAGGCCGCCAACATACATCATGTTTTTTTTTCCGGAGGCATGGCTTCCTTGTTTTTGCTTAGCTTAGACTTAACTGATCAAGAACGTACCAAAAATTCAGCCCAGGTAGCAGCACGAATCCACTTGACCATTTTGAGCATGAACGAACGTGCACGATATGAAGCTCGATGCATTTTTGGCGGCTATCTAGAGCCTTCTTTCATGAGGTTTTTTTGACAAAGTTCAAATCGGCGTATCCTAAAACGGCATGTTCCGGCACGCGCCCCTTTCAACCTTCCTGATCCAGGCCTCCCTTTGTCCTCCAAGACTTGCAAGAATGATTAACCCCTAGAATTACCTGTCTGAAAGTCTGATTGAAGTATACACACAGACGGCTTGTCTTGCCTCACCCCTTCCACGAAAGGTCGATATAAAAATGGACGTACAGAATAATTGCCATCAACTGCGAAACCCCTCACGACCGCCGTACGTTCAATTTGCTCCAATTGCCGCCCTGTTTCTAGACATGTGGTTCAATATCAACATAGATGAGCCCCGAGCCACCGCCACGACGACGTAGCGCTCGGAAACAAATTCCGCAACCTCCGTCAAGCCCTACACCATCCCCCGCCCAAACAATAGCAGATGCCTGGAAACGTGAATCGCTGGAAAGCCAGAATAAATGGCGACTGATCGATGCGAATGTCCGGATGCGATACCTGACAAGCCTACTGCACTCAAAGACGAAGTTGTAGGGCTTATAGAACCGGCAGGTGAGCAGCACTCAAAACTCCCTGCCAAATTGTCATGATGACGAAGCTCCGTCAAGGATCCTTGACCGCTCAGGCACTCCTTGCATGAGGGGCAAAACATTCCCCACTCTAACCCTATAACTAACGGGGGAATGAAGGCTCGTTAAAAGTGGCTGCTGAAGATGTATCTATTAGCTCAATCTTGTAATCATTAGAAGAGAGGGACAAACCAGCAGCGCACATTGTATCTTAAACCATGCTCCTTACGAGTCCTCAACATCAGGTTGACCTTCGCTATCATCATCAAAGTCATCCAAATCGTCGTCGTCGTCTTCCTCTTCCATTGCAGCCTCTGCTTCAGCCTGAGCTTGCGCAGCAGATGCGGCATTAGTAATTGCTTCCTCCAGCAACTTTGTTTGCTCGTCAGAGAGGCCATACATTGTCAATGACGCAACTGGGTTGGAGGGCACTTCGCCAGGGCTTGCTGTGATATCGATGGAAACGGGGCCCTCACCGATCGACAACGAGGGATCTATGTTGGCGTCGGATTCACCACCTAAATTGCTGCCAACGCCGAGAGCGGTGTCGGTTGTCGCTGTCTTAGGTGGCAAATTTTGAGATTGTGCGCGGGCTATGACACTCGCAAGAGTGGCCTGGCCAGCAGCCGGGTCGAGGGGTGGGGATATTGTGGGTCCAGCAGGCGTTCCCAAGGCTCCATTGACAAGAGCCTGCAATAGTCCATGCAAACTTAACACAGTTTGTTGCACTGCAGAAATCGTGGAGGGTTGGACTTCCCCTTCTTCCACGTGTGGAAAGTCGTGGTAACCATGAGGTGGTTGTGACTGCATCTGAGCGGCAGCGGCAGCGTCCGCCTGTGATGTAGCGATGCCGCTCCACAACTTCGCTCTTCGCTCTTCCCTCATCGAGTCCTCCCCTTCATCTTCATCGAGCTCTACCTCTACAACCTCAGCTGCTAAGCAAGCTTCACTTCTAGGACCACGAGTTTTAGTGCCAGTTTTATGCCGCTTGATAGCATCCCGCCTAGAGAAAACTTTATCGCATCCACCGCACTTCCACGCTTTCCTGTCGTGCAACTTTAAATGTCGCTTTAAATCATGGTTTCGCGCAAAGGACGCAGGGCAGATGTTACAGCGGTATGGACGGTGGACCGCATGGACGCGTTGATGTGCGCGGAGAGTGTATAGACGCGAAAACGTTTTCTTGCAGCCTGCCATGAGGCACGGATATACTGCAGTTCCGATGTCTGTCGCGGACACAGTTGGTGGAGGAGGAATCCATGGGTATGCAGGGTTCGGAAAATGTGTCGGTTGTGTGTGGGGTTCAGGAGTTTGGCCGATCTGTATACCACTGAGGACACCAATGACTTGTATAAGACCACTGATTTCTTGTAGTGCGTGCATATCGTGGCCGCCACCCGCTGAAGATGTTACGGCAAACAGGAAGACCTGGTGCAATTGAAGTCGAATTGAGGAGACCAAATTTGGATCAAGAGGCCGGGAAGGAGAAGATTGTAAAGCTTGCGTGATGATGCGAACGGCTTCATTTACTTGAGGTTGCAAATCGGATTCAGGAAGGTATGGACGTTTGGATGCTCGTGGGTCGTATGGAATTTGTCCATCATCGGCCTCCTCCCGCTTGCGTTTTCCTTTGTCGAGTTGAATGGATGGAGCGTGGGAATGGCGCAAGTTCCCAAAGAGAGTTTCCGACCTAGCGAGAGCGACCAGAACTGGGCTCAAAGAAACAGCGATAGCTTTGGATACAGATCCCGACGCCGCGAGCCGCTTGAGCACGTCTAACACATTATCACCGCTTGAATTTGGGAGAAGTGTAGATGAAAGAGCAAGACGGGCAGGAGGGTCATTCTCTACAACTGCAAGGATGGCCTTTATTGTAATAATTGCAGCGTCACCTTTCCTAGACGCTGGTGCTGTAGGTGGCTCAGCGGGCGGGACTGCCTGTGATTGAAGAGCAGAGGTAATATTGATTGGACTAGTATCAGGAGCGGCGGTTTGGCTAGCAGTTGCTTTGCTGATGTCGGCCCACAACTCTTCACCCAAACGACGAGCAATTGCCTCCGCCTCTGCATCGATGTCGTCGTCGTCCCCTTCATCGTCGTCGTAGTCGTCTTCGTTATCTTCGTAGTCTTCTTCGTCCCATTCCTCGTTGTCCTTCCCGTTGAGGCCCAAAGTCTCTGGCTGGGGTTGTGCCATACTACGTCAACAGTATGACATGGAATATAAAAGTGCATCGCCACCAATTCGAAAAATCTTTGATCGCAACTACTATCTTATCTTCCGCATTTGCGCAAGTTTGGCGGCAACTTTTTCTAGTTCATTTAACGATCATGGTGATTTTTAATAATTTCTTGCTATTCACCACAGCAGGCATTACATGTCCAAGACGCTCAAAGATCTGACGGCTGGAACCGCCGGGGGCGTTGCCCAGGTATCTACTCTTTATTTGTTCCCATTGGTATGACTCATTTATCGAAACACCCAAAACAGGTCCTCGTGGGCCAACCGTTCGACATTGTCAAAGTGGTATGAGAATTACGTGATTTATTAGTGGTACAAGCTAAGAATAAACTATACAGAGGATGCAGACTGCGCCCAAGGGGACATACAAGGGTATGGTCGACTGTGCAGGCGGTATCTTAAAGAACGAAGGCCCATTAGCTTTCTACAAGGTGTGTTGACCCGCTCGTCCCCATAGAAGTGCATTCACCTGCGTTCAGGGAACTTTGACGCCCCTGCTTGGCATAGGTGTTTGCGTCTCGATTCAATTCGGTGCGCTCGAATGGACGAAGCGATTTTTCGCCGAGCAGAATCGACGAATTGGCAGAGGCGGGGTGAATGGTAATGTTTTGTCGGGCGGCCAGCTCTTCACAGCAGGTGTGTTCGCGGGATTGGCCAATGGTGTCGTGTCAGGACCTGTGGAACACATTCGTATCCGTAAGTCGTGTGCATTCCTCACAGCAAGCAAGCTTGTTGAATGTTCATCCCAGGTTTACAAACCCAGTCGAACATCAAGCCAATGTACTCCGGACCTTGGGATGCTATCCGGAAGATTTATTCCGGATACGGAATTGCGGGCCTCTATAAGGGACAAGCTGTGACTCTGCTTCGAGAGGCTTCCGGGTATGGTGTTTATTTCCTCACATACGAGAAGATTGTGCAATGGGAAATGGAGAAGAAGGGTATTCGCCGGGATCAGATCAACCCACTGAACGCTGTGTTGTATGGTGCTACAGCAGGCTACGCAGTAAGTTGACCCTTAGTACTGCTGTGAATTATTTCTAACAATTTACTCCATTAAGCTTTGGGCTGTCATATACCCCATAGACATGATTAAATCCAGGATGCAGACGGATGGATTCTCACCGTCGACTGGGCAAAAGTATACGTCCACCCTAGATTGTGTCCGCAAAGTATGGCGGGCCGACGGGATTGGTGCCTTTACACGAGGGCTTGGGCCAACCCTCATTCGGTAGGTGTCCCCGTGTCCAAAGATAGGCTCAAGAGCTAATTTTGCTACAGATCGCCATTCGCAAATGGCGCTACATTCCTTGGTTTCGAAATGGCGAACCGTTTACTGAACCCTTCATAATCAACTCGGAATTATAGACATTATATCACATTTTTATTGGTTCTCGATCATCACTTCGAATGGAGTGTCCAGATGTGTCCAGAAGGATGCGAATATATCGGGGATTCGACTGAGATATCAATAGGCCGGAGGGTACTGGATTCACGTAGAGGTTAACTAACGCATTGCTGTAATGATTCTCATTCTTGGTCTACTGGGCTGGATCCGTATATGCCCACAAAACCCCCTCTCCATCGAGGAAATCGACGTCTTGCTTCTCGAACTTCTGTACCCACCAGATGAAGACGTCCTTGATGAATCCATCGGTGTCAGCATCAACCAAGAAGCCAACTGTCCTGATGACCTCGAGTTTAGGAAACCGGTCGGAATCAAATGACATGAGATGCTTCTTGGTGTTGCTGTCCTTATCGGGATACATGGTATCTGCCCGTACACCTCGAAGCCCAATACGACGGAGTGGGTGATTGTTCTTGTGGCTGAGGAGAGGCGCCGAAGTTGGGAAAGTGATGGTCTCAAGATTAGGACATAGATTATTCTGGAGAAAAATGTCTGGTCTGAAGTAATCTATAGCACCCCGGCCAAGGTATGAATCGGTTGGATTAGGCTCCAGCGACGGTGAATGTATATCTACGCTGGTCAAGGATGCGCCGTGTGCGGTGAGAAATTGGACGAGAAGGTCGGTGGGAGCAGCCTCGATTCCGGGATGGGTTTTGAGGGTCAAAGTTCGGAGAGCAGGGAGCTCCAGCACGGTGGCAACGACTATGCCGGGTATCGAGTTCGACATGATGAGATTTTGAACATTCGGGACTGTAATGGTGGTATTTTCGATACCACTGTTGCCCCCATAACTACTAAGATCTAGCACGCGTAGGCCAATAAATGATCCAAGGAACTGTGGAGAAGCAACAGTCGTCTTTGGCCAAACTCCGGCGCGGCGGTCGTTCCAGTAGAGGCCTTGAAGAGTAGGACCAAACTTGCGCGAAATGGCGTCCAGAAACTCGGATGGCAGGGGGTGGTCCCAATGTCCGCTTAACATGCGAAGGGTTGGGCACATTTGAAGTATGCGGAAGAGGGTCTTGAGATACTGGAGTCCTCCTGCGTGACGAGTGTGGGTATAGATCTCGATGTGGCGCGTCCATTGACCGTGACTAAGACGGTCTTGGGGAGGACCCAGTGAGCTACGCTCGAGAACAGCGAGGAGCCCTTCAGCACGCGAAGGGCTCCGTATCACCAGGTAATTGTAGAATATTTGAACGGCGATCTTTCGCCAAGAGCGACAGACGAGGAGGAGAGATAACTTGGTACGTATTGACAGAGAAGGAGTATTGATTGCCATGACATTGCTTGACACTCGACATTGTGTAAAAGGGTCCAAGGGTGCAAGACTATGATGCTGGTGGACATAGGTCGCGAATTGCATGATCTCGAGCCAGATCTCCTGTGGCAAGGGTGGTAAAATCATCTTGCGAGAATGTTGTGGTGTAGGCGAGTTGACAGAGAGTGAACTAGATGAAATGAAAGAGTGTGAGCAAGACGACGCAAAACAGGCGAAACAGAACAGTATAGAGTACCAGGTAAAAGGTTTAAAAGACTTTTGAAGCAAAGAGATTACAAGTTGCATGAAGGTCAAAGAAGAACCACTTCATGTTTTCTGCTAAATAGACACAAACACTCTGGTTGCCTTCGTTCAAATGCGTGTACTGCTGTCTGCATTCGCTGTTCTTTTGTCTACGCTACAGCTTTCTCGTGCCATAGATGTCTACTTGACCCCAAACCCACCTTCCCTTCCCTCATCTCTGTCTCCAACTCTCGCCAGCGCAGCCCTTTCGCGCCATCTCGGCCTTGAAGTCTTCGAGCCTCTTCGTGACACTTCTAACCCACATTACAACGAAGAGGCATTCGTCGGAAAGGGCCCTCAAAACGCCCTCCTTCTGACGCTGGATGAGGTCGACGCGGAAGGTCAGCTCGTCGCAATAATTGTGACAATTCTCTCGCTGACTGTCTTTACGCAGCTGTTTTGCCACCTTCATTCCAACCTACATTCAACCTTGCTGCACCTTCATCCGCACCCGTTGGTTCACTTACACCCATGATATCCTCCTACCTTCACAGGGCAGCTCACACCTTTGCTTCAATTTATGAAGGTGACGCTCATCCATTCGAGCTCGCGACGTTCTTCGAGACAGCAGAATCTCCCTCGTTCGCTGCTCTTGAACTGTCCAGCCTCTCAGAGCTGCGCCGGACCTATGGATCAGATAGTAGCGAATATCTTGTAGCTGTGCAAGACATCCGTCAATTTCTTGTGGACGCATACGACACCCCAGACGCGTTCCACCTAGCAATTCTTACATTCTCAGCGTCTTCATCTCTACTCGACAAGCGCGCGCCGCAGCCACAAGCTACCCAGTCACCGCTGCCTCCCAATCATCCTCCCCCCCAGGAACCAATTGGCGCTGTATCAACATGCTTCACTTCTGCCGAAGCTTGCACCAATTCAACCAACTCGTGCTCTGGACGAGGGCAGTGCCTGGAAGCCACAAAGTCGGGCCGCACATGTTTTGTTTGTACTTGCGGCGTTACGAGGTCCGGGCAAGGATCCAAAGTGAAAACCGACATATGGGTTGGTCAGAGTTGTGAGAGGAAAGACATCAGCGGGTTCGTTCTTACGTTAACCTGACTTAAGCAAATCTGACTCTTGTGGTCTCTCAGGCCCTTCGTCCTCCTCACTGGCACCGTGATCGTCTTACTCTTACTCGTATTTGGATCAATTTCTTTGCTCTCAAGCGTAGGCAACATCGAGTTACCAAGTGTACTACTGGCTACAGCTGTCGGTGTCAAGAAGGACTAGCCTATTCTGCAATATCATAATCTCTGTTCCTACTGATGCATCTCCACCCCCACCGCCTTTCTCTATTGCCCCTGTCGTAAGTAAGCAGCATTTTGACTTGTCCCCGGTACCGACCCCACTTATAGTTAGGCCTGGTAAGGCTTTTAGACTTGCTTAGACTCATACTCAGGGGCTCAGAGTGTCACATCTTGGGCCAACCAATAATGAACTCTATGCTTTCCCAGTTACCAGGAAACTAAGACGAGTGTTCAGCCCTTGATCGATCATAGACGATTGACGGACTAAGCGGCTCTCCTTTGGGTCCTTTCTTCAATTTATGTTGACCCGACTGCGCAATTGACGCTGTCAGGTTCCTGAGCTGTGGATACCACTCACCACCTCCCACATCCACATATTGGGTTAAGATATCTGTCCGCGCCTTACGGGGGTTAAACGGTTTAGCATGACACTTCTACACTAGCTTGAAACTGAATGTGATGTCGGCATGATAGGGTGTTCGTGAGGCAGGTGACAGATATCGTTACCGAGGCAGCACTGATCGTGATTCTTGAGAGGGGCCACCGCCGGGGAAATTTTTATCGAGTCCCCATGAAGGACTGAACCTCCCATGATGCGGTAAGAAGCTTAATGTGCCTCCAATCGCCTACGGTCGAAGTCGACTAATAATGTCAACCCGCCCTCGACTACCACTCATTGAATGATGAAGATGTCATGAACCCTTGATCACGAGCGCTTCGTCCCGGAGGACGGGACGAAACAATTATCTGACATCGAGTTACGAGGACCTGGGAGCATCACGACGTTTGCAGAACAATTACTTTTTTTCACGCTTACGATACCGTGTAGGTCCCATGGCGAAGGGGTCACACAAATCGGTTATCGTGCCCAAAGCTGATTAGAACTATGATCGTACATACATTGTTAGATAGGGGATAAAATACGATTACATTAACCTAGAGAAGGGTAGCTGTTTGAGGACCTTTTCATCGATTGGGTGTCGACGTGGTGGAGCCATGTTCTGGAGGTACTCTAATGGTGCAAGGCTGTCCGGAGAAGACTCGTCTGAAGATACAGACCGGGACTGGCTGGGAGCTCTGTAGCGGTACTGCGGAGATAGTTCTGTCTGTCGTATTGAACGACTGTATGGGCTGTCAACGGTGTGTGAAGAAGACACCGAGCCTCTTCTAGGAGTGTATTCGATGTACTCGAGTCGAGGAAACTCAGGAGCGTCGGGATCGTTGTTGAAGATATGATCTGGTCGGCCTTTAGCAGCTCGGGCGCTTTTATACTTCCCGTTGGGCACGGCCAAATTGGCGAGATGGGGGAAGTCGTCAATCGAGCGTAAATGCTCAATGGATTCTTCGGTAAAGTATGCAACTGAATCATACGGTTTGTAAACATCTCAACTTGGTTAAATTAAAATGCACACGCACTTAAATGCCACTTGCGTTGTCCGAGAGGTGTGTCGACATGTACCGTGTAGGTCTGTTTGACCAGAATGGAGCGACTTGGTATGGAGGACCTGCATTTTTGTCTATCAATAACAGAGTAATTCGCGGTACATAACGAAGTTACTGACGAAGCGCCGGAGTTAAACGCACTGCCTGAGTAAAGATGTTGCGAATGAACATCCTTCTTTTCATGGTAAAACAAGAAACCCTGTGGCGGTCCCGTGAGCACATCACGATCTAAGGAAGCCAACAGCCACTGATACAGACCTCTCGGACCCTCGAGGGACCCCACCGGATACCTGCGGTGTCAAACATCAGATACCAGTGATAGTTGTCATTAATGAAGACCAACCATCGGTCCAGCGTTCGATACCAACCTACAGAAAGGCTCAGCTGATGAAACATTAAAGCGTGCAATTGTATCGCTCACCCCAGTGAGCTCTGCGTGAGGGCCCCTTTCTTCCCATACATAGACTGAGCCCGGGGTGATTAAGCCCCTCTCTTCGTTGTCCAACCTTCGAGTGACCATAGGAAGTACATTGAGGAGGACTGCGTGGAAGATTACACGAGCGTCAGCCGGTGACCTGATACGAATACCAGTGCAAGTTGCGCGTTGCATATTGATTGAGGCAGTGGGGTGCAGTGAGAGTGAGACGAGGTCGACGTCAACGCAGGCTAAACATGAAAGACGTCCTTTATCTAGTGAAATGCAATACAGATGGGGTTGTTTACTTACGACATATGGCATCGGATTTGTCCCCTTTACGAATAGAGTTTTAGGACCTAAGTCCTCTTGGAGTATTGAGAATCGAAGGGACGACTGATAGTGGGAATCGGTGCCTGATAAGTGAGGGTTGATAAGTGACAAGGCTAAGTGCGAAGAACAACTCTCGAAAATATGGGTGATTTACTTCAGATGAGATCATCAAGATCCTCATTTGTAGATTTACGTCAGAAGCATAATCGTCGCGGCATATGAACTCTTTCAAGGTTGCCCAGTGAAAAGCACTTCGGGAAAATCAGCCGGTGCAGATTTGGGTTCTCCCGCCCTACCCCCAAGCCATCTCTGAATGAGTACTTGTTCCATTGACCATGACTTGCTATTGAAAGGACATGTACGGGCCGTGCTCAATTGCCGCCCAGATGTAGTCGAAAATCCGCATGTCCTATAATATCCCATCATTTGCATTAGAACCCGAATAGGTGCGACATAAGTTGAACTGGATACAGATCAGGGGTACCTGCCATCTTGATGAATACACAAGGTTACCGGTCAAACATAGAAATTCAGTCCCAGTCGTACCCAGTCGCTACCGCAACTGTTAGCAGCGACCATTTGAGGGGCTTACGGAAGCTTACGGATTTTTTTTTCCATTCGAGACCTCGGTTGGACAAGTTTCCCGGAAGGAATAGTCTCTCATCGATAGGCTCCAAAACTGATCTGTTCCTGAGAAACTCCCTATACGTTCCTGGCCCCTGGGACTGTGGTTCAGTCTGCCAAAACCACAAAGCTCCTAAGTATAGCTTGGAGAGTTATGGTACCTCCGCACGACAAAATAGGACTAGGAGGTGTAATATACATCCTCTACGTTCCCTGACAAGATCGTTGCATTCTTCCGCACGATGCGGAGTTCCTAAATGACAATTGAGCCCAGTCTGAAGATCTGAAGAGCCATCGTATCTACCAGAAGACAATTACTTGGTAAATTTGATTCCGCTCAGGTGGTCTCAAAATTGAATTCGGAAGCTTTTCTTCTAAGCGAGCCGGCCCGCAGTGGCAATCAAAAGATATCACGTGTTCAGTTCTATTATTGTATTGTTTTCTGTTTTCTCGCAATTCTTTTCATTGCCAAGGCCTAATAATTCATTGCAAGAGTACATGTATATATAGTCATTATATCACCAAGACTCCCAAGAATTAGCAGAGGATATACGTAAGACATGTGACGAAGGGGGAGCCATGTAAGTATAAGCCCATCTATAAGTCCATTATTGAAGTTGGTGGCGTGAAGAGGTGCGTGATGTTAATATAGGAGACGATTACACGTCGACAAATTCTGGATGAAGGAAAGGCGTTATAACAACTAGTGTCCATGAAACTTCTTCTTTGGGCCGATAACAGCGCCCGAGGCCAAAATTAACTTGCGCAACCCTCCATCTTTCTCGAGACTGCGTATTGTTTCAACTGATCCAACATGGTTGCCTCCTACTAGAAGCACTGGGAGTTCTTCCGATGAAGTAAGACGACAAATGATGGGCTCGAGGACCTTGGCATCGTCGCGGATATCTACATCTATTATTGTTGGTGACGGTCGGATGTTCATCTTCGCAAGTATGGACTTGATTTCTCGCGAAGCAGGGGAGTACAGCTGTACAGGATTGGCATTGGTATGGCATCGTGGAAAGCGAATATTTTGGGTGCTTACTTTAGAGTAGAGAAAGACTGGATTTCTTTGCCACACATCGACGACCATATGCTGAACTTCCTCGGCTGCACGAGCACTCCGTGTGTCAAAATCAAGAACGAGTTGAGGATCTATGGCAACACTTGGATTGACCGATAGTGGTATGACGTTCTGAGGAAGGCTCGCCAGGAAACTAGATATGGCGGCCAGCTCCTCCGCTTGGTTGAGTGTCACTTGTTCTCCAATCCTCGACAGTTTCTTATGCTTCCTGACTGCACCCGGTACGCGAGAATTACGAATGCTCTCCAAAGCCACCGCTAGTTGGTCCGTTGCCGGGATATCGTTATGAAGCATTGTTTGCGATGGGGATAGTGACGGCCGAACGATGGCAAAATATGTGCCCATACATATGAGAACAACGAGTGCGATAAGTGCAGACCTGTATCTTGATTTTCGAGGTTGCAAGGCCGCTAGAAGGGACACATGAAATGCTGTCGGCAGAGGGGATGCGCAAGACTCGTCAAGAGTTGTGCGGGCCATTAGATATTGAGAGGTATGACGTGACTATTGAGGGTTCCCAAAGGATTCTTAACTTCGAGTAAGAAGTGCGGAAGACCAGCAAAAGAAGGATTAATGAGCGTGGGTGAGATAGAAGTTGGGTAAAAGCTGGGTAGAAGGAAGAAGTCTCGAACAAGCACACTGTCAACCGAGGATGGGTTCCAAGAAATTTCGGACGAAACAAATAAGAGACAAATAAATACCATCACAAATGACATAGTTGAAGGGATGAACTTGAAAGAGACTCTGGTTCTTGTATTGCAAGCCGAGTCGAGTCTGTACATATATTCATCTAGGTAGGTATATGGTTACAGAATTATGTGCATAATAGTAACTAGTTAGCAGTAGCATTGTCGATCAAGATTCAATACTCAAGTTTGACCCAAGGTTGAAGATTCAGTCCCGACCACCCCAATTGACCATCCTTGTGATACCATGATACCAATCCTCGACCCTGCGAGCACTGACGATGCTCACAGTAGATTCGATGCTCCCCACGAAACCGACGCCTAAACTTTGCGCGACGATATCGATAATCGGAACATACCATTCCCCATGTAGTTCCAACGTGCGTTCGGCGGCGTGGTCGATATATTTCCATCCTTCTTCTCTAACTTCCGCCCAGAAGGCAGGGTCCTTCTCGTCTATCATTATGTACGATCAGCCAAAAGTCCATTGCAATGGTAGGCATTTACGGACCTGATGTTATAATGACTTCCGTAACCTTGATACCCATTTTTACAAATAGGGCCCCTTGTATTTCTTTCACTCGACGAAGATAAGCAGAGATTGGGGCCAAACACTGATCATCAGGACATTGATGCACAAAATCTCCACGACGTGCATGAACTGTGATGAACTACAAAAGAAAATGAATATCTGATGGACTGCGTACTGAAAGGACTCACGGGTGGAAGTTCGTAGGTAGATACCTGAAGAGCTCTTCGCACATACCCTCTGACCAGGTCGGTGACTGAGTCCGTGAATTTAAGGTGTTGCCCAATATTCCGCCAGGCTGGAGACCAAGGACTCTTCCACTCATACGGCGTGGTTCCCACAGAGGCATAATACATGAAATCAAAACATGCCAGATGATTACCTGGGGATAGCTTCGCACCATTGGGCGACTGAGCCATGAGGGTCTTATCCTCAGCATTGGAAAGAGGGCTGAGAGGATAAATCTTCTCTGCGAGCGGTATCAGAGATATATGTCCGTGAGCGGCTAGTACGGGATCCTGGCGGGTGTGCGGTGGTAGTCGAGTATATGAGATATCCAGACCAAGATGATGTAAGAGATTCTGCGCCAGTATTGGCTCCTTCTGTTCAGGTGGGCGCGTTGACCAGCATCCAATCTGTTCAACGGAACTGGGCGCGTCCAACGACAAACGGGGAGGTAGTGATTTTACGTCAGACCATTCCAGGACAGGTTTGCGGATGCGGTTTCGGAGTTCGTTAAGGTCAAATATTTCGCCAAAAGGCAGTGGCCCTGCGGAAGGCGCTGTACGTTGGAGTATATTAGAGTATTCCTTGGAGCATGACAAGAACGCACATATGTGGTGATCCGGGGCAAACGGGGGGACGATTGGTATTCGGTCCGAAATGGTAGCCAGGTATATCATGTTGACCTGGCCAGTAGTTCAAGTGAGTGGCACCGAAGGTATAGTAGGAGAGGACAACTCACGTAGCTCATGAACTGATTTGCTACGGGGAGCACGGCTTGAGTCAATAACAAAGAAAAAGCAGTTTGACGGAAGACGTACTAAAGCCTGCATTTGCCCAAGAGGTAACATAGAATGCGTCTTTACGCAAGTTATCTTTAGAGTTCATCAGCTACATGTGGTCCGGTGCTCAATTGTTCAAGACTTGGGCCTGACCTTGGAAGCGAATTCTTGGAGCCGCTCTGACATATCTCGATGTTTCCCAAGTGTCAGCTTCGGGATCATGAGGTTTAGAATAATGTGCGGTGGTAGTGACATTCAAATTGTCTGTTCTGTTGCACGAGGCAACAGCGACTCGTTCTACATGGAATGAGGTTGTGGTGGTGTAGAAGAGGATTGACAGAGTGGTTAGTAGTGTAAGACAGCAGATTGAAAGTACTGCTGGTCGAAAAATCATAGTAAGACCCCGTCGAGTGTAAGGACGTCGTCGACATTCAACTTGAATGGAATGCCACGACACCGAATGGATTAAAACACTAACCGAGTGAAAGTCGAAATGGTCGCTCCAGGCACGTGAACGTTACCCTTGACGCCGTCACTCGCATTGGCGATCGGAACTTGGAAGTTTGCTGGTTACTGCACTCGCAAGTAAATCACTAAATGAGCGAGATTTCCACAAAGGTCAGGCGCTACTCGAACAAGATGGACCGAGGCCACGTATAGTCAGCCAGATCATCCTGTTAGTCAGTATCACACCCATGTCAACAATGAGAACGACTCTTCATTGGACTTCGAAGTTGCCTGTCACAATCGCGATTCGCCGTACAATGCGGCCTTCAATCGACCCGCGTATTCAATAAAAGGTGAGTGTATATGAACCGCCTATGATTGAACATGACCTACTTAGAAGGTTTGAAGACGCTGACGAACACTGGTAACTGGCAACGAACCTCATGGGCAAATACAATGTATGTACGTCAAAATATCTCAATGGCTGTCGTTCTGCTAAGTACCGATTGATGCCAAGGCCTGGACTCACCAATACTTACACGAGTTATACTTACGTGAGTATAAAAATAGCCTCCTGCCCTCATGGTTGTCTACATATATGCGACTGCCTGGATGTCGTCACCTGTCCAAACTTTCTGCCCATTGTGATGGATACTCGCCTGTACTCACGCCGGTTAGACACCGAAAACCCACCCGCCGCTTATACATTTGAACCCCGAGGTTCACAACCAAGTCCGTTTAGTTTCAAAGCCACTCAAAATCCCCTCGATGTTTTGTCGAGGAAACCGCGACAGTCGGTCCGTGAATATCCTATCGAGCCACCGTCCAGTGGACTCAGATAAAGGCTGGTAGCTAGTGAAGATGGAATACTTGTTCAGAATCATGTTCATTCGCCCGCTTCTCACATCCCTGACAGTTGCTACGTTAGCAATCCTTGGTAATGCTGCTGCTGGACAACTGCAAGCAATTCTTGATTTTGGTCCCAATCCGACCAACGTTGAGATGTTCATTTATCGCCCTGCGATTGTAGTAGCAAACCCTGCTCTCATTGTCGCGATCCACTACTGCACGGGCACGGCTCAAGCATATTTCACAGGAACTCAATACGCCACACTTGCTGATCAGTATGGCTTCCTCGTTATCTACCCCGATGCTCCGGATAGCGGTGGATGCTGGGACGTCCACACTAATGCTACCCTCATCCATGACGCTGGCGGGGACTCGTTGGCCATAGCATCGGTGGTCCGCTATGCAATCGCCAACTATAATGTAGATCCCAACCGCGTCTTTGCAACCGGTACCTCCTCTGGAGCTATGATGACCAACGTCCTTGCCGGTGCCTATCCAGATCTCTTCAAAGCTGGTGCTGCGTTCGCAGGAGTTCCTTACGGATGCTTTGCCGGTCCAGACCTCTGGAACACAGCATGTGCCACTGGGAGCACATCAAAAACACCACAAGAATGGGTAGATACGTTTTCAGTTGTGCGATTAATGTCTGAACTTCGAATCAGGGAGATCTCGTTCGAAATGGATACCCTGGATATAGTGGCGCTCGCCCAAAAATGCAAATTTGGCAAGGATCTCTGTCTGCGAAGTACTCTATCCCTGCAAACCAGACACTTACATCTTCTTTTAGTGATACCACTCTCGACTACAAGAACTTTGCGGAAGGTGTTAAACAGTGGACCAATATTTTTGGTTATTACATTACTCCAGTTTCCACTTCAGAAAATTCTCCCATTTCTGGTTGGACACGCTCGATCCATGGGCCGAACTTCCAAGCTATCGTCGCCACTGGTGTAGATCACAACATCCCTGTTCAGGAAAATGATGTCCTTGCATGGTTTGGTCTGACTGGCACTGCTACCACTACTACAACGTCATCGCCAACATCTACGGCCCCGCCTGAGGCACTGCAGACCCACTGGGGCCAATGCGGCGGGTGCGTGAGATGTCGTCATAACTTCTGCCTTGACTTATGATACTGCCAACAGCATTGGCTGGTGGGGCGTCACACAGTGTGCTCCTCCGTATACGTGCCTGGTAGACAATCCGTGGTTTTCTCATGTTCGTTTTCATCCTCTCTGGTCAATGGAAGGCATGTTAATTTGATTCACAGTGTTTATAAAGAGTTTCTCGTGGAACGTCCCTGAAGGGTCGTAATTTTGACAGTCTTATACAGTATCTCAGCATGTCGCCTCACGGTCGTATCAATCTTCTCAGATGCTGTGTGTGTGTCTTGCTGTTATACAATCAAATTCTTCGACACCAAATGGTCCTTCCACATTTGCAAGTGCTTTTGTCGTCTCGTTTTTCAGGGCCCACTATGTGGAATAGTGTATGCGCTACAGGCACTATGGGTAAGTCGGGACAACGGTGGGCCAGCCGCCAAATTACTTATCGTTTATTCTTTTGTTGAGATAGAGGTAGGAAATTTTAGTTCGACTCGGATTTCCAGGTTACGAGGGCCGGAGCAGAATGCAACTCTGGCACTCGACGGAGTAGGCTATATGTTCTTTGCCCAAAACGCAATGCTTATGTATCTCACTTCTGTAGGGACGAGATCATCGACTACATACAACATTTGGGTCAATGAGGGAATAAACAGTGGACCAATGTATTCGACATGGACACTTACCCAAGAATTCAATACAACAGCCCTCTTCTTGGGTGGACTCGATCAGTATATAGTCCAGGTTTCGAGAGCGTCAGTGCTTTCAGTGCCCCCATGATATCAAATTGCAGTAAATTCAAGTCCTTGAGTGGGTCGAGATCATTCCGACTCAAACTCCACACGATGCTTGTCTAGTACCTGACGTGTTTACAATTTCTTCCCAGGTGTGTTAACCTCGGTGTTTGCATAGCCTCGTTTTGAAGCTAGTACAGTGCAGATTACTGTTTACATGAACGTCTGTTCAGCGAAGGCCGCGCATCATGCTATCTTACATACAAAGGCTGAGCATAGAGGTATCATGCTAAACTGAGGTATTAATTCCCATTTGCACCATCTCGCACAGCGGCACCAGCCTGTTCAAGAGCTTTGGTTAATGTTCGCTGTGCGTGCAAAGCTTGCAGGTCATCAGAACCGCCGATGGACCGTCCCCGGATGATTATATTCGGGAACGTATGATGTTGAGTGAGACGGCCAAGAATGGCCTTGATGATATCGTCGTCCGCTAAGGCAACCTATCGGTGGGTTTGTTACCAGCCAGTAAAGAGAAGGACGTACATCTGAGATCAACCTCAATAACCTTGGGTGCTGGTTGTATATTGTAAGTCTCCAAAAGTTTTTTGGCTCGTCGTGAGTATCTACAGGGACATGCTTCAGGATGAATGCCTTTTTAATTCGAGCTTGGTCTTAAAACGTACGGGCAATATGACTAGAGTAAGAGGTTTGTTTAGATTACGATGACAGGGCTTAGTTCACAAACATACCTTGCTGAACACAACCACGGGGTATTTCTTGTTCAACTTCTGAACAGTCTTTAGCCAGTCAATCTCTTCCTCTCCAGCATAAGTAGTCATGTTGAGAGGCTGGAGAGGATCCAGGTTCTCGACATGTGTCAGGACACGCTCTACGTCCTCGGTGACCATATGTATAAGGCCATAAATCTCGTCGACCTTTGGAGCTTCAGGTTTGGATTTGGCGTGGTAAACGATGTTGGCACGCGACAGTGCGGAGAGACCAGCGTCCCTAAGAGAAGGAGGCAGCTCCCAGGGCACGCCATAGAAAAACAGGAAGCCAACGAGGAGAGAAATGAAGATGATAAAACGACGGCGACGGATAGGAGCCCAGGACGCTGGGGTTGGGGTGGACATGGTAAGGAGGGAAAGATGACTGTCAAGTAAGGAAGTTCACATTGACATTGAACATTGATATGTGACCACGAGCTATTTCCATTCTTGTCTCCACTCCACCATGGTCACCCGTCCAAACATCGACTATGTTCTCTTTGATATGGACGGTGGGTAACACTATCAACATAATTGATTACACGTCGTCTCATCCACTAACAGGCCTCATGATTGATTCTGAGAAAGTTTACACCGATGTCACCAGTCAGTTCAAATGCTGTCATCGCTATCATGATTCGGGCTTCAACGCGTCTTGCTAGACCAAATACTCGGCCAGTATGGAAAACAGATGTCCTGGGATATCAAGGCAGGCTTGATGGGCAAACGTGAGCCTCGGGCAAAGACTGAGGTTCAACAGGAAGAGAATAACATCATCATCAACTTCCAGCTGAGCTCCCTGCAGCGGAGCATCTCCTCTCCTTCTTTCCGGACATACCGCTCACGATCAACTCGTACCTCACCCAGCGGAACAGCCTCCAGGATGCTATATGGCCAACTGTGCCCCTTCTTCCGGGCGTCCGCAAACTTGTACTTCATCTGAAAGCACATGGCATCCCGATAGCAGTCGCTACCGGATCCAAGAGGCGTAATTTTGAACTCAAAACAGGCCATCTCAACGAGGTCTTCGATTGTTTTGAGGGCAAAATAGTTTGCGGAGACGACGCTCAATATGGAATGAGAGGCAAGCCTTTCCCTGACATTTTTCTCGTGGCTGCAAGGGAGATGCTCGGAAAAGATGTCGGCCAGGCTGATGCATGTAATCCCGACCAGCAAGATGAGCGCTCTAGAGGCCTTGTTTTTGAAGACGCTGTGCCCGGCATGCAGGCAGGGAAACGAGCTGGGATGTCAGGTAACTTTCTCTCAAAGACTTGCCTCCAAAATGTATGTTCACATATTTTCCCCAGTGGTTTGGGTACCAGATGCCAATCTTCTTGATGTAGAATATGCTGGTAAAGAGAGAGCCGACCAAATCCTTACATCGATCGAGGACTTCGTCCCTGAAGAGTGGGGGCTTCCTCCTTACTGAACATGTAAATTCGTCGAGGCAGGACCTGATATTTAGAAGGTCTTCATAGATTGGTAGATACGGTCACAAATTATACAGAAATCCAAAATAAATGATATGTCCTAGAATCTTACGGGAGTTTGTCTGGCCGAAGCGTTGGTACTGAGCTTTCCCTTCATCGTAATGCGCAATGGTGAGGTGTATCTGCGGGCGGGCTTCTTCGTTGGACTTGGAGTAGGAGTATGTATGCCTGAGCCTTTGGCCTTTGTGAGGCGCATCGGTGAAGCGCGCTTCTGCGCTGGCCTCCCTCCCGAACGGGGCACCTTCGGGGAAGAGGTAGCCATAGGGCGGAACTGCGAGGGAGGGAACAATGAGGGGCGGAGTCTGGAGATCAAAGGGGTCGATGTTTTGACGGACTGCCACCCGAACGATGGTGACTCGGGCCCTGGAGCTGTCTTTGACCGCACTGTCAGCGGTTTGGTAGCCCCGATAGTAGTATCGACAACGAAAAGAGAAGGAACGCCGCCCAGATGGTCATTTTGAATTGAGGGATCATTGCCGGAGTCAAGTGAGCCGAGGCTCCCACTGCTGAATCCCGCGCAGATTCGTTCGAGTGACAGAAGAGCCTTTTCTGCAGAGAAAGTCCCATGGTCGTCAAGGGCCTTAGTTGCAGGTCCCATGGGAGTAAGAGGGGGCAGATGATGAGGTTCAAGGGCACGGGGAACGTTGTTATCCATCTGGGGGGGATGTAACATGTCTGAAGCATTCTTGCTCTTAGGCTCATGGATGACGATCTACTGGGATAGAATATCGATCAATCAGAACGTAAAATAAAAGCAGGCACAGTTATGACTTGCCGTGGAGTCAAGTGGCGTACGGTCTAAAATAATCGCTCTTCGCTTGCCAAGGGCTTTCGCAGACAGTTGAGTGCCTAGATTCTCAGCAGATCGCTGTGGGCGTACGCGGGGCTCCTTGATGCGGTTCGTGTCAACATCGCTAAGAACGGATCGGAGTACTTTCGCTGGGGATCGTTTTGCTAGAGACAAGGAGCTCTTGACCTCGTCCTTGAAAACTTGACTTGCGAGAGGAGCGAGGTTTCGACTATAGGGCTTGTTGTCTTGCAAAGGCACAGGCACACGGGTACGAACAGTGGTGGGAGGGCGGACAGCACTAGTAGGCGTGAACATCGCAGATCCGGACTTGAGTTGTTTCAATAAGTCGTCCATTTGCATGGCCCGCTCCTCCCATCCTAGGACAGTATTGGCGGTCGATGAGTGCGAGATCGCGGGAGATGGGGTAAGAAGGCTCGGCCTTGAATCGTCCGCTCTAATCGTCGGAAAATCCGTAGCCCTCGAGTCGTCTCTGAGTTTCCGAGCGATCCTTTCACGATTGACTAAATTCAAACGATCATCGGGGCTGATGGAGGTAACGGCAGTGGAGGTGGATCTAGACGATAATGACCTTAACCCAGTCGTCTTTATCTTGGCAGCGCTGGCCAGTATTGGAATGGTTGCTCCGGCTCGCCTCGGACTGGATTGATGGAGTACTGGATGTGTTAAAGACACCTCAGACGAAGCCACAGCCTGAGAGGCCCGGGACTGGTAGTTAGAGCCTAGGATATGCTTTTGAACAGCAACATTAAACTTTTCGGTGTAATACTTGCTCCTAAACTTGTTAAGCTCCTCCTCCCGTACCTGTGCCTCGAGCTTGAGATATGTATTCTCGTTCTGTAAGTTCCTGTTCTCAGTTCGAAGTGTTAGAAGGTCTTTTGCTTGGTGACTTTTCAAACTCTCGTGACTAGGAATCGGTAGACTCGGGGACAGGAGAGAGAATCGTCTCGGTGTGTAGCCGACGGCAGAACTCTTGGGCGACAAGAGGCCAGAGTCCGATGAAGCACGGGGCCGTGACACTGATCTTTCCCGAGAGCCACAGGCAGTGTTTAACAGTTCCTCAATTTTGGACATAGAGGAAGGCCGTCTGGTATGGAGTGGGGCATGGTCAACGGCAGAAACGTCGGGAACGGACCTGAAGCGGGAGAACGTCTTGGACAATGAGAAGTGCATTGTACAAGTTGAGGTTGACGATAACAGAACCCCTGAGAGAGTCTATTTAAGCCATAAAGAGTGGCTGACACTGACTAGAAAACTTGAATCGACTGGCTGGAGGCTGGCTGGAGGTCAAGTGTTCGGGCCGGAGTTTGCCGCTGATGACTGATTTGTGCCGCGGCTGCGGTGACGGCGTGAATTGTCTCGACTCTCCATCTAAGCGTTTAACCACAACCACCACCACAACGATGAGCGGCCAGCAATACCCTGTCCCTCCGCCGTCCTACGGGACACCAGGCCCAACTAAGCCAAACATAAACCGCGAGGCTCAGGAGCCGCTACTCGGCGGCTCGAGTTCTTCTGGTGCTGGTGGCTACTACGACCAACCAGGCCAGGGCGACCTTCCCGACGATTTCAAGGTACTCATAGTCCTGCATCGCACATCATAATCCAGAACTCATCTCTACAACAGTATGGCACAACAGTTTCGGACAGTTCGCCAGAGATCAGGAGCGCGTTCGTTCGCAAGGTGTACACTATTCTGCGTAAGTTTAATCTCCATCTCTTGGCAGTCCTCCAACTTACACTCTGGTCGCCAAAAGTCTGCCAAATTGTAGGTTAAAGCCTCTTACTGCCCGTGATCCATCTCATCCCATTTGTATCATACATAGCTCGCCACAGTTGTTGTTGGTGGGGGCATCTCACAGTCACCTCAAACTCTCTTCTGGGTTCAAACACAGTACGCAGCCTCCTCATTATGCTGCCTGCTATGTTTAACGGTGTCATTTCAGCATCTGGTCATTCTACGTTCCCCTCTTCGGGACACTGGTCAACCTCGGACTCCTGTACTGGAAGCGTCACAGCCATCCCATCAACTTTGTTCTTCTGAGCACATTCACTCTCATGGAGGCATTTACGCTTGGTATCGTGGTTGCTTTCTACGACAACGCCATCGTAATGCAAGCACTGTGCGTTTGAGCGCCCGCTCTGTTACTTATTCTCAATGCTGATAATCCGAGGAACAGGTTAATCACGTTGGGCGTCTTCCTTGGCCTCACGCTCTTTACCTTCCAATCTAAGGTTTGCACTTGTATTATATCACTCCTCCCATCCTCACCTCCAAACAGTATGACTTTTCTGGCATGGGCCCCTTCCTTTTCGGTGCACTCATCGCATTGGGTACGCCTTATCTATCGTC
This sequence comes from Tephrocybe rancida, assembly GCA_018858115.1. Classification (NCBI taxonomy): domain Eukaryota; kingdom Fungi; phylum Basidiomycota; class Agaricomycetes; order Agaricales; family Lyophyllaceae; genus Tephrocybe; species Tephrocybe rancida. The sequence continues at coordinate 155,895 of JABCKT010006440.1, read as the reverse complement.
CATCGCCTTGTATTAGCCGCTCACATGCACTTACGACTCCTAGTTATGACTGGATTCGTCGGCGTCTTCATTCCATTTGGAAAGACAATGGACTTGATTTATGCCATCGGCGGTTGCCTCATTTTCAGTGGCTACATCGTTTATGACACTTACATCATCAATGCGAAGCTCTCCCCCGACGAGTTCATCATGGGTGCCATCTCTTTGTACCTCGAGTGCGTAACAATTTGTCTGTGTATCGATTGTCGCTTATTGTTTTCAACATACAGCTTTATCAACTTGTGTACGTTGATCTTCAATTTCTCGTCCAGAAAACGTATCTCATTGAGTCTTAGTCCTCAGCATCCTTCGCCTCCTGAACAACCTCGAAGAACGTTAAACCGTTTGATTGCCACCACCAACTTCAGTTGTCACGAGAAGGTCATATCACATCTAGGCTCTTGTTTATGCTGTATACTACGTTCACTCTCTGAATATTATCCATCTTGTCTCAGCGGAATCCAGCGGCTCAAAAAGCACAATTAGTTCTTGGCTTTGAAGAGATAATGCCCGAGGCCCCATCTAAAAATACATTATGCTCCAGATTCTTAACGAAAAGGATATGACGACTTACTGTTGCCCGCCATCCATGTTGAATAACTCTGAACATGCCATGTAGAACACGCGGAACCTAGACTGCCATCTAAGAACAGTAAAAATGCCGTACAACTCGAGGGACACACCGATAAAAGGATTTGATAGCTTCCGATGGCGGCTGACCCTTGGCTATTGCATCACTTCTGAGCTCCGCAAGACAATCTGTCAGGGATTAGTACTTTGTATCTGCTACGACAATAGGAATATAGGCATACCTGTGGCGTTCTTATCCTGTTGTTGGAGCCAGTTCTCGCAGGTGCGGGAGTAATGTGTTCCGTTGATGTACCAACTGCGTATCAAGGTCAAGTCGGATTGAAAATATGTCTTTACCGAACGGGGGGACTATCAGCAATGTCTTGCGCATCATAGATGTGACTTACGAAGAGGTCATGTGAAGGCATTGTCCCCCCTATAGTTTTTCAATTGAGTGAAAGTATTGGGTCGATTTTCGCGCGTAACTCACCTGAAAAGAAGTTTTGCGCCATCCAACCGTCGCCCTCTTCGAAATGGTAGGGCATTGTGCGGTGACAGAAAACGTGAATGAAGAGCAACGCTTCCGTATCCTCCCCTTTGTCGGTCGAGATCGACTTTGGCCGTAACCAGGTGGAGACCTTCTGAAAAAGCACCTGATAGTTTTTCATATGTTCAAACATCTGTGACGTGCAAGGTCAGACACGTTGCCTGCCTAGCACACGAAACCATCATACTTCGATAGAAATAATCCTGTCGAAACTGGCCATAATATAAGCGGCCGGAGCAAATTCACTGGCCGCTGGGTACTCACAATTTATCGCCTCCAAAGTCAAAGGTGTTGATATCAGCAGTGACGATCTATTGACAGAAGAGTCTGTCGGCACGTTTCATGCCCAATCTAGATACTCATACTTACCATAACGTTGGATAAACCACGCTCCTGAGCCGTCGCATCAATGAAGGCCTTCTGGGTTGAAGAGTTTGATAAGCCTGTGATGCGGGAATTGGGATATTTCTAGAAAGCAGAGGTGTTCATGAGAGTAGGAGCGAGAAGGGCAAATGCATACCTCTGCGAGGAACAAAGACAGGCTACCCCAACCTTGAATCAAATTAGAATGTCATATGTGAAGCAAGCAGGTGCGTTAAATACCACAACCGAGGTCCAAAATTTCCTGGCCATCCTTTAGTTGGGCTTTTTCGCAATAGCTTTCCAACATGGATATCTCTGCTTGCGCAAGTGTTTCTTCGCCAGTCAGGTATAAGCAAGACGAGTACTTGGCATAGGGGCCCAGTGTAGAGAGAATGAACTTGGTAGAGACCTATTACGGGCAATGTAAGACTTGTTGCACGATTCAACATTCAGTGTATGATGTACCTCGTAGTGTTGTTCGTTGGCCTTTTCTGGAACATCTGCAATCCTTTGGCGAGCGCGAACCTGTTCGATCCATTGCATTTTCGCAGCATGGTTTGCCTCGAACGAGCCGTGGTCTACTTCACGAAGCCGCTGGCGCAAAAGGGCACGAATAACACGGCGGACGATGAAATCGGGAACTAGCCCCTGTTGACGATGACCGAGTGTTAGATTGAATGTTATGAAGAAAGCACGCGGGCTACGCAGACATACTTTGTCGAGAAGATCATAACCAATTTGTAGGAAAGACTGGGGAATCATGGGAGTGAGAAAGAGTGTATCGAAGCATCTTAAGGATTAATAGTAGTGCACCTTAACTATAAGTAGATAAGCCCGTTGCTGCTGAGTAGTCTAATAGAAACTCGATCCCAAGCCGACCGCATCCGAGATTGCGCGCTCATCAACGGTGGTGACGTAGATGTTTGTGGATATTATAATGTAATGAAAATTCCCTTTTATATTCTTTAGAAACTACCACACATGGCGTGCAGCCTCACCGCTGCGAGGTCTGTCCTTCGTCGTTCCAGACCAGCTGCCGTCGTCGAGCGTTATAGTCTCATCAGCACCTTTTTTCGTCAACAATGCCCTCCAAAGTCTGGTCCCCTAAAGTTGCATCCCTCGGGCCATCCACGCAAGGCTTCTTCTTTACTAGTAGTACTCAACACGCGTCAATTCCACGCTACTTTCTTAAGGAGTAATATTAAGGAGCCTGCTCCAGGAAATCACCAAGTCAATGACGAACATCCGACCTCGAGTACGCCAAAAATATCAGCTCATGAGGAACAACCTGTTCTTCACCCGAGTACTCCACCGAGTCACCATAATCCAGAAAACTACTCGCGCTTCTTTCGGCGCTTGGCATCGTCGGTTCCTCATCCTCATGCACCAACTCGAGACGACCTTCTCAACGTGGCTACCGGGTTTTGGCAGCGCTTGCGCATTCGTTTCAAATGGTTCACAATCAAGTCATTCCGAAAGTTCAATGCAGACGACATGTCAGCATTCTTTACTTGGTTCCTGTTTAGCCAAACTCTTTGGATAATGGTTGGAACGTGAGTGGTCAACCTTCTGCTTGGATTGTTTATAACGTGCAATGTTTTTGACAGTACTACTTTCTTCTCTGTAATATTTGCTATCATCAACAGCTTACGCCTTCAAAGTATGTTCGCTCATCCTTAAAGTGACACTTATTCTCAATGGTTCCCAAAGATTATGTCGCTCGCGCCATCAGCGATTACCTCACGTCCGAAACTGGCATCACAATCATCTTTGAATCAGCCATAGTGCCAAAGTGGAAGGACTCACGCATATCATTCAAGAACGTATACGTCTCCCGTCGGCCAACAAATTTCACTGCACACCAAGCGCGTAAACGCGTCGACCATCACGCTGCCGTCGGCTATGATGTCAGCAATCATCCCGCTTACCACCATTTTGGAGAAGACGACGATGACGCTGATGACCCAATCACTGCAGACGAAGACTGGAATATGTCTATGTTCGATTTGAATATCGACTCGGTAGACGTTACACTCTCGTTATGGAGATGGTTGGACGGCAAGGGGCTCGTTGAAGATGCCGTAGTTAAGGGTGTTCGTGGTGTCCTAGGTACGCACATCCTCAGCATGCACGTACCTTATCCTTATATTTCCGAATTTCAGACCGTCAAGGAGTGTTTTGGGACCCAGAACATCCATGGGACCCAGCTAACTTTCGGCATCAGTCGCTGCCCGGAGACTTTGAGCTTGAATCTCTTCAACTGGAAGATGTCCTGATCACTGTTTACCAACCTGGTGGCTTCCGTCCTTACACCGCATCCATCTTTCGCGCCGATTTCCGTCAGTTTAGAAAGCGTTGGCTGTTCTATGACTTCCTTTGCGCAGAAAACATTGTCGGCCAATTCGACAACTGCCTATTCAGTTTACACAAGCCCCAGAGCATCGGAAGAACTACAGAGATGGATCTCAAGGATGGTGACTGGGCGCGAATGGCAAGTCATAACCCATTCAACTATTACTACTTCTCACTTGGATTCTTTCCAGTCCCGTTGCCGAATCGATGGTGTAAACGTTGATCATTTGCAAGGATCGACTACCGAGGATGGACCTGTCTCGTGGATTACTTCTGGTAAAGTGGACGCTGTAATGGATATCAAGTTTCCGCGCGACCCACATGACGACCTTCCCTTCAATGTAATCCTTGGCGAAATTGCTGACGCCATCTCCACCTCCCTCGCCAATCCCAAACTTGAACACATCCCTGGACAGCGAGAACTGGCCAAACCAGCTCTCAGCGCACCACAGAGTGCAGAGCGAGTTGATGATCGCGAGGACAAGTTGAAAGTGGTGGTCGACATTGATTTGCGGTTCCGGGACTTGAAAGCTGCGGTTCCTCTGTTCACTAAAGATCTGTCCTATGTCAACAATGCTCTCATTCGGCCCATTGTGGCATTCATGAAGTACATCGATTGTCTTTCTGCATTCACGCTATGCTAACACATCCACAGTGCTAATCGGACGCTGGTGCCCATACATTGCCGGGTGATCATGGACTTGCGTGACTTTGATGGATCGTGGAATGTGAGTTCACAATATTGACTCTTCCATGATGACTTTCTGACTATGTTTGCCGTTAGATGTGGGAAAGTAAGTCTGGCAGCCTGTATAAAAAATTCCTTCGATTGACCCTTTCCGCTAGCTGGAATGATGGATGCAATTTCCCACAAAGTGCGCTCTTTGAAACTTATAAACTTGACATGCACTGACATGTTAACAGAGTTATGAAGCGTTGGCATACCATGTCTCACAGTCAACAATGAACAGGCAGCGCATGAGGACTGTCAGCCTATGGAGTCTCCAGATGACTGCGAGTGCTGTCCTCTCTGCTTTACGGACTGCTGTCAACCCAGTCTCACATCACCTCAAGGACGCATACATTCACAGCGTTTCTCTTTACAACGCTTCGCACATGGGGCAACCACCTTGATGAACGATGGAAGTCAGGCAAGGTCTTTCTGTCATGAATGTACATAGGTAGACAGTCGCACAACATTACTTGAATAATATTCTTGCAGAAAGTTCTGAACAACGTCGGGGAGCATGATAGACTTGAAACAGAGTCGACGTCCTATATATGGGCAACCTATTTCTTGATGGTGACAGTCAAAAGTTTCACAACCCCGTCCTGAGAAATGCCTTGATAGAAAATAAATGTTAACGGCCGCTCCAATGTTCGTTGGTTGAATTCAGTTCACCATGGTTGACGCCTTGGTCGCCTGGTGTTAAGAATCCGGCCAGATCTTGAAGAGAGGTTTCGTACGTGATGCCGAAATAGCTCGTCGTTCCGACGGCGGCCTTCACGAACTTGTCTCTGTAAAGGCAATCCAGTATGTGACTGTCTGAAGATAGCATTATGTCCTCACCTGCCAATGTTGTAGCCGTCTGGGACAATATTATGGTGCTCGGCAAGATCCTAAGAGGTATCATGATTCAGCATGCATAACTTCTCAATACCGGGGGAAATACCTCTTCCTGAGAGACCCTGAGACAGAAATGAGCCTCTGCTGAACCTCGGCATAATTCTGCACTTACGCCAAAAATAAAGCGCCACTATTAGCATCGGGACCGTCCTGGCGGTAAGTCCTGCGTGCCAGAGAATCAATTAGTGGACAACAAGTTTTGAACGGGCAGCTGTACCGAAGGTGGTTGCCTCCTACAAGGGTCTCAATACAAGTACCGAGGAAGGGTAGTTGATAGTGTTGGCGTAGAACCTCCTACATGTCCACCTCAAAGTCAATTTGTGCGGAACAACTCTCTTGAATAAAGGATCGTACCCGCTCGCCAACCCAACCATGCCCATCTCCGAGATTAGCTAGTTGTGGGTCACCTATGTGGATCTTAAGACATTCATTGGACCTATGGATGCATCCTTGAGAGGACGTAATTCGGATTCAAAGTCATAGCTATCCTACATTCCACATGCGCGAGCAAAGTTGAGGAAGCCGGATGGTGTCAGAACCTCGGGAGTGCTTCGACCGGATATTATGACCTTGCATATAAACGACAGTTATTTCACGACACAAAGAGCGGGCAAGAGCGAGTTCCTACGTTGAGAGGCTCACCGCCACTGCCAGACTTGTTGAGGAACGAGCCTCCCCGTGTCCTGGGATCATAGTAATCGACGACGGAGGGAGGAGTGGGAGCTGCAGGGGCGGTCGTAGCCAACCCCAAAGTTCTGAGTACTAGAGAGAGAGCCGACTGGAAGAACTTGATCAGAGAAGACATGAGAGACAGTTGGTGGGCTGAGCGACTGCTTTTGACGGCAGACAACTTAGAGAAGCTGTCAAACCCATATGTGTGTCGGAAGCACTTGAACAGTCAAGGCTTTCTTAGGTTGGTGACGGCGAAACTATTGAAAACTCAAAAGAAGAATTGGAATTCCACAAGGCCACAGGGGCGACATGACGAGAAAGGAACGAGGTGTGTGAATATCAGTGGCAATCACAAGATTAGTCTCAAATATAACTTTACCTTTTCCCTCAACAACCGCAAGACACCCCTATAGGGGGAATTGACAGTGACGGCCTCTGCACAGCAACCGTCCAAGCGTGTCAACCGGTCCGTGGTGTTAATTATGTCTGCAATATATTCTCTTCATTTTTTCTTTCACCTCGGACTTATTTTTGTACATAGCACCCATGGCCGACCAAAGCTGGAATAGTTCCACAAGCAGCACTATTCCACCACCACTTTCTTTCAACGACGTAAAGTTCTCAACCATTGGGCAGGGACCACCACTCTTGAAACGAATTTCTGCTCCAAGACCAGATTACAACTACAGCGACCGCTCATCTTCTTCCCCATCCAGACCAGCAGAGCAAGATTACCCAGAAGCTGGCGACTCTCCGCGCCCGTTTTCTCGGCCGACTCTTTTACAGGCCTTGACGCACTCGCAGCATACAGACGATCCCAACGCGATGTCGATCGATACTCGCCCTGCTGACGCGCAGAAAATGGATGCACATGAGCAGGTTTCGGGTGAACATACTGAAGCTACTCCGATTCAATCTTCATTGCCACCAGCTTCTACTTTCTCGGACACACTTGGAATTCAAGGCTTTTCATTCCCCAGACCGGTCTCATTACCCAGAGGGCAAACCACAATGTTGCATTCAGATAATCCACGGGCCCTTGCTGTCACCACTGAATCTAGCACAACAGTTCCAGCATCCTTCCCAACTCCTTTATCACCTGTCAGGTCCTTGGCACCACAACAGAGTCCTGGGTATGCGTCGCTCCGCGCCCTTCAGACTCGACTTACAGATTCACTTTCCAACCTACATCCTCCCGACCCCACCGACCCCATTCTTCTCGCCCAGGCGGCCAACTCACATGCCACCAACGCTCTAACAGCCGCTCATCGCTCGCATATCCTTGCGCAGCAATCTCTTGCCACGGCGAAAGAAGCGGTCGCTGCTGCTCAAGAATGTCTTACCGCTTCGGAGCAGGCAAAGGCTCATGCAGGCGGTGCTCTTGCTGCAGTTAACCAACTTAAATCGGATCATACCAACTCCGACGCGGTGGGGAAGAACGTGCAGTGGGAGACAAAACTCCTTGGACTGCAAGATGATCTTAGGCTCCTCGGGAGATGGATAGGCGAGAAGGAAAATGAGGAGGCTTCAACCAGGCAGAGTACTAGCCAATTAGAAGCGCGAATCAAAGACAAAGAATTGGTCGATGCAGCCATGGGAGCATCTGGTTCTGGTCTCGCCCCGCATGTCGTTCAGGCTATGAGCTTAGAGGTGGCCAAGCGGGTTGCTGCGAAACAACCTAGTGCGGGGCGATCTAGGCCCTTCGACCGCTCCTCAAGCCGAGACATAGACCTCCAGAGGTCGGCCGAACTGGAAGCACACGCTGCTATGAGAGCCTGGAGTTTGGAACAGGTCCCGGCTCCAAAGCTACAGGCTGTCGATCAAAGTGTTGTGCCCATGGAGGTTGAGGTCGACATAATGAACCATATTCCTCCGGAGGATTGCGAAGACGATCCTACCTTGAATTCGTCCTTTCAGGAGGCGTTTCAGCAAATTCACCACAACGAAACATTGCCCTCACGAGCTCATCAAGAAAGGTCACCTCCACGTATTCGTCAAGAGGACGATGCTCGCATACACCAGGAGACTCGCATACACGAAATGCATGAAAAGAAACTCGAAGTCGCTAGATTACAAATGATGCAGAAAGAGCGCACGACATTTGAAGAACCTCCCAAATGCGCACCTCCCATTCCACAGTTCAAGTCACAGAAGGACGAAAACAAACCGCCACCCCGGTCGAAAGGCTCCGCGATCGTGGAAGATGCTAAGCGTGCATTACAAGCACACAAGGAGAAGGAGGTGGCATTGGCTGAGCAAGTAGAACTAAAGAAAGCTGAGACACGTCGCCTGCTTGAGGAGAGGAAGGAACGCGAGCTGGCCGAGTTAAAAAGAAAGGAAGAAGAGAAAGCGGCAGAGGCAGAGGCAGAACGTCTGGCCGCAGCCAAAGAACAGGAACTGATTGCGGAGCAGGGGAGACGGCGTCAGGAAGTCATGGCGCAGAAACAACGCGCTAGTGCAGAAACAGCGGCCAGAATCATTGCCGAGAGGGCGAGAGAGAGAGAGAGAGGTTCGGCTGCTTCGTCACACTCTCCAACCTCGTCGATCTCTCGGCTGTTGGACAATACAGACAGTGAGGCTCCTACTGTCAAGAAAACGGCCGCCGGTATTGCTCAGAAATCAAGGTCTCTATCTGGTGACGTCAAATTGGGGCCTACGACCAATGGGCAACCTGAAGCGGTTCTAACCCCCGACTCCCTTCCACCACCCCCATCTGTAGCGCGTACCTCTCCACTTGGATTACGATCATCCCAAGCCCAAACACAGCATTCCTCGAAAGCAAGCACAGTGTCGAAGCCCTTGCGCCCCAAATTGGAGCCAGATGATTCAGGAATTGCGACCCCTATCGAGAGAACGTCGTCTCGGAAACCTATGAAAGCGTATCGTACGCCAACACCCTCCAATACCGATGGCTCGCACAGCGATGATCTGCAAGTCTATCGCCGCGGTGAAGATCCAGGCAATATGTGTGTTGTGCCTCGATCCCAAGTCCCTCCGGCGTCACCTGAAGCCCAAGCTGCTAACTTGCGATTCGTCAGAGACGGGAACGGTGCTCGTTGGGAACCTTTACTCGCGCCAGATCTGAATCAATCGCTGGTAAATGGAAACCCTCCGCTAAAGAGAGAATCTCCGGCATTGCCGTCCCTCGTGATGGTTGGTTCACAGAAAGGAGCCACACCGGTGGATAACACCGATGCCGAGCCAAGACCACCTGTGATTAGCCTTCCAAAACCAGGCATTTCTCTGCCTAGGAAACCCTACCCACTACCTCCCGTTTCGCCTGTAAAAAAGCTCACCACTCGCGAGAATGGTCAGGATCACACCTCAATTGACTGGTCAGGTGGCGTAAGGAGAACCAACGACACTTCGATCGCGTCCTCGACGGCTGCGCCGCTAGCTAGTACGAACGATTCACCTTCCACCACTGAGACAACGAAGAAATCCGTCAGTTTGAAGCACCCGTCTTCCACTGTCACACCCTCCAATCCTCATCGTGACAATTCGACATTACCTTCAAGGCTGGAAATCAATACGAACCCCACACTCGAGCCAGCATCATCGTCTCTTGCTACTCCAATTCCGACACCCAGAGTATCGACGAACGGTTCACATTCATTTGATGACGCTTCCCAAATTGCCCCGATGATACACGCTAACGGTGGCTGGGATCAGCCAGCGGACGAAGACAGATACAATCATCAAATTGAAGAGCCGACTCCTCCTCGCCGTCCTAGGCTTCGTCGAGGTGCTGACCGTTATTCGCCACCCCCGCGGTCATCGTTTGTTCCTGATCCTTATTCAAGTCGAAGTTATGTACCGAGGTCTATTTCTCCCAGTGGCCGCATTCCACTTTCGCCGGCACCGCGGCCACCAGTGCTGGGCAAGAGACGAGATCGCGAGGAATTCCGGGAGGATGAGCCACCTACGCGCCGTCAACGGCCCATGGATAGGATGCGTGGTTTAAGGTCGCCTCCGCTCTCTCCTCGTGAAACATCCCAATGGAGTCATGTCTCCCCGAAATGGCCTGCTTCCACTTCTATGAACCCTGAAGCACGGAGTGGCAGACATTATGATATACCACGTACACGTTCACCCCCAAGCCGCGAGCTCTCGTGGCAATCACCTCCCCCCGAAGCTCCTATTCTCCAAGCACGGATTGGAACATGGGATCCAGCTGTCCATGCCAATAACGGTGACCAAAGCTATCGTCCTCAGTACCCATCACGAGATACATATGCTCGACCACCATCCTGGAATCTTGGTCCTTACAATCAGGGACAGTCCGATTACTCCGCGTCGTATAGTCAGACCATGGATGACCGCTATAGTTCCGGACACCAGCAGACCACAGATCCTGAAATTCGTGCTGCTTTTCATAATCGTGGCAGGGGAAGTTCGAATAATCGGGGAGCCCCTCGAGGTCGAGGCGCCCGTGGAGGTAACCGCTCTCTGAACCTTGAACAACGCATATCGACATCTAGCAGACCGGCCTTGATAGACCGTCTTGGGAGCTCTTCGAAGTAGAATCCGAATGGTAAGTCCCGCTCGTCTTCATGTCATGCGTTGTGCTGAAGTATGGTACACTTGCTGAAGGAAGTTTCAAAGATAGATATCTGTACCTATTTGTTACTGACTTCAATGTCACCCTTGTATTTTGTACCGTTGATTCTTGCCTCCGGGGTATTCACAAGCGAGTTCTAATGTACATACATAGATTGTGTAGCCATGACTGCCTAATTTCCACCACAAATGGAAAGTTCTTTCATTTCTTGCAAAACCCCTTCTACCTGTCGATGATGAAAGTGATCAGCCACTAGCCAGGTCGCCATGCGAGATGTCTTACTTGAGCGTCAAGTTGCCCAGCAGCATAGTCATCGCGAACATTATCTGCGAAGTACCTGGGTCCAAGTTGAACGGAATGTTGAGGCATTCACAGAAAGCTACGCACCGTTGTACTCCGCTGAGCTTCTCGTATCCTTCTTCCGCGAATTTGGATTGCATGCGAATCATGGCCTCAAAACTAGGGTCAAAATAAGGCACTCGTAGATCAAGGAGTTGTGGCAGCTCTGCGATGAGTTGATCGTTAAGAATGTCGAAGACCTCTTTGCTCTCGTCGTGTTCCTGCTGACCCTATTTGCAATGTAAAGATTGAGGAAGCTGACTACAGATCAAGTGCCACTCACCTTTGGGAGCTTTGTCGGATCCTCAGGGGGCTTAGCTATCAACTTCTGCAACTTGCTGCGGGCCGAATCATAATCCAACAACTGCAAGGAAAAAGAAGGTCGATTGAATACGGTCCATATAGGCAATTCTCTTCGCTCACCTTCTTATTTCGTTTCGAAATGTGTTCATTGACTACAGGAAAATACGCGCACATCTTTCCTAGGGGCTCGGAAATCGCTGTCCGATATGGGACATCCTTGTCGAGTAAAGTGAGAAGCAAATAATCTGATGGGCGTTGAACATACGAGCTCCCTGCCAAATCCTGCATCTAGGTCGTCCACCGAACGTTTGTATGCATGGCCTGCCATAGCACCTTCAGACGTGCGATCGGCGGCCCCATAGAATATTTCCAACGTCTCCGCAATACGGCTTTGAGCCGTTGTCATCGCTAATCCGTCGTTCAGTCAGGCGCGCTCACCCACTTGGTTGATACTTGGTTGATGTTACGAAACGCACCTCGCATAGCGTCCCAATAGGCCTTGCTATCTTTCTGAAGAGCCTGGCATTCCTTCTCGAACCTGGCGAACTGGTGATGACGATATTGAAAAGAGCCACAGTTCACCTACGTCCTATACTTGGCCTCTTCTTCCGTGAACTCGCGGTCGACTGTTCTTTCAATCTGACCTGTCTTCTGAAGAAGCTACACCGAAATTGAGTTGATATGAATTTGTCAAACACGACGGATACGTGCTTACAGTGGTGCCCGCTCGATTTACCGACTTTTTGAAGCTGCATTTGGTGTGAAAGGATGGAAAATCGTTACTAATTTCTAGTACTCACCCAGACCAGCTCATGGTTCGCAGTTAAGATGTTAAGATTGCTTAGTCAGCATCCGAGGAAGTCTTCGTCTGATCAGGAACGCATCTCCATCACTCCCTCGCTGAGTTCCCTAAGGGCGTTGTTTGGGACATCCAAGTCTCTGTTTCTGCAAGTGAGTAAAGCACTGGTAAGTATTTATGAATAGCTATTTCTCTTGAGGGGGACCTCTAATCAGATTAGATGCGCTCACGTGTTTCAGCATGTCATGGGCTCAAATTGAATGCCTTCGTCGATTGCGGCCTGGATCGAGAGAGCATCTGCATGCTTTCTTCCTGCACCCATCTTCTACGTGTATCACAGTTTATCTCTCTCTGCCTCTTCAGAATGTCCACATCACGACGGAGCTCTCGTCTCGCTTTAGTCACCTCTGCTCCAACTGTTGACTGTGGCGCCACAAATCTCAAGCGCAAGAGAGCAAAGGTCGAGACGCACATCTCACCCTTGCAGTCGCCTTGTGGCTCGAGCAGCGAAAAATCTGTCACACCGATGGAGAATGACGAAGCTTATATTCAACCTTCGAAAGCCCCTAATAGAAAAAGGCGGCAACGGAAAGTGGCAAAGTCCTCCAAGGAAGAACAAGATGTAAGTATTAAACATGCACAGTTACGTTAAAATTAGATTCAGCTAAATGAAACTAAGAGCGAGGATGAAGCTCCTCAACGTCCCAGGAAAAAGAAACAACCCAAGCCTGACCCAGTGTATATCATTCCAGATGTAGAGAGCAAGACCACGACGTTTAAAGGGCGGCTAGGTTCGTAAATCGCACAGCTTGTTGATGAAACTCCTCACAAGTCTGTACAGGTTATGCATGTTTAAACACTGTTTTACGGAGCAAAAAGCCTGCGAGCGACTCCGTGTTTTGTTCGAGGACCTGCAGGTGCGAGAATTAGCTAATACATAAGTAAATTCTTCAAGTCGAAGCTTGAAAAAGGCTCGATAGCCTCAACAAAAAAGGCATGGATTGGGTCAAAGATCTTGGCATGAAAAACGTCGAGGACCTCTTAACAATGATTCAATGGAATGAAGACAATGTTTGTCCGGTTGCCACAATTCGTCGTCTTCCCATGATAATTTACCTCCTGTCACAGCACATACGTTTCATGAGAGTGTCTTCCGAGATTTTTCCATTTGCATCCCATGGAAAACATGGCTACTCTTTGGATTATTGCGCTCCTCTGCTTGCCCAAGTCGGCATCCTCGCCAACAAATACGGCCACAGATTAACTACTCATCCTGGTCAATACACCCAGCTGGGAAGCCCAAAGCCCGAGGTCATTGAGTCCGCTGTTAGGGAGTTGTCCTATCATTGCGAGATGTTAGATAGGATGGGAGTTGGCGTGGATGGGGTGATGATTGTCCATGTGCGTTCTTGATACTCGAATTTGACACCAACTGCTGATAGTGCAACTTAAGGGAGGTGGCATGTATGACGACAAAGCAGCCACATTAGAACGAATCAAAAAAACCATCACGGAAGTATTACCTCTTAGCGTTCGAAGTCGGCTTGTGTTGGAGAATGACGAGGTATGTGGCTTATACGCAGTGTTTATTGCGCCACTCGTATCATTAAACCTCACGCCGGTATATACAGCTGTGCTACAACGCTGAGGACCTGCTTCCGCTATGCGAGGAGCTCGATGTTCCTCTTGTTTTTGGTAAGTTCAAACGAACGTATCCTTTGACCTTTCCAATCAACTAATTCTATATAGACTACCATCACGATGCTTTGAACCCGTCTTCCATCCCGCCTAGTGTCATTATACAGCGCACAAACGCCATTTTCGCTCGACGTGGTATCAGACCGAAGCAGCATCTTAGCGAGCCCAGACCTGGTGCCTTGACACTCATGGAAAAAAGGGCGCACGCTGATCGCTGTGAGACTCTTCCGAATGATTTGCCAGACGATATGGGTATGGAATTCTCAAACATTCTTCTTTATCCTTCCTAACGCATGCGGCAGACTTGATGATAGAGGCATTTCCCATTTCATGCTGTTACTTATTGAAACTCACGCGAGCATAGGCCAAAGACAAAGAGCAAGCCGTGCTTCATCTTTATAGGAAGTATGGCCTTCATCCAGTCAACCACTGTGAGCGATAGCAGATCATAGATTACAAAAATCTCAACCTCATTTAGCTTCTCTTCGGTCTCCCGCTGAAAATCAGTCCAAGGAGACAAAGGGACGAAAATCGACTAAAAGAATTCGGGCGAAGGCCGAAGCAGAACGTGTCAGTCTCGACTCAGATGAGTCAATAGAAGGCGATTCCACGACACAGGGTGCAGCGACGATCACCAAGAGGATCCAGCGAGTCAAGGCTGAGAAAGAGCGTACCCGTACTGAGAAGGAGAAATCGTCAGAAAGTGAAGCCCGGGCGCAAGGATGATTCTGGGCATTGGATTATTGAATAGATCCAGCCTTCCATACAACATCATAATTGGTTTTATTCGCAATCGGATTTAAAGCTGAAAAAGAAAAAGGCTTGTCGATACAAAAACTGATATACAAATGAAGTGCGCCATCTCCAATATCTTAAACCCCGTGAAGAGTAGTACTATGTGATATCAAGTAGTAAGTAGAAAGTGTTTGCATAAAAACGTGAAGCATGATGGCAACGTCCAGGACAGATGAGATAGATCTAGGAATTTGTACCAAAACTGGTGAGAGCCAACGCGCCTGACCAAACCATCTCTAGGACAGCTCGCCCAATAGGGGTCAGCGTCACTTCCGGTTCAGGGAACGGGTCTTCCTCTGACGCAGGGACTGTAATGATGACCTGGGATTGTTCACACAGCCCCATCTTCACAAGTCCGTCGGGATAGAACTCGATTCCTACGTCGCGAGAATGGCATATACCGAGAATGTATTCGTAATAGTTTTCAGAAACATCGGCTAGCGGAGGCATGTGGGCGAAGGCTGTCTCCAAGGGGCCTGTAACCGTTAATCCTTCATCGGGTACACGTACTCCAGTGCCCTGTAGCTTTTGGTACGGTACGAGGCGCGCGGTGATGTGGAAAGCTGTGAGTAGGATGGCGGCCCGGTCATCACGCTTGGTGTTCGAATCGTAGGAGGACGTCGGAGACGATCGGGACCTCTTCTTGCTCCTCTCAGCCTTTTTGACCTCATCTTCTGGAGGCGGTTTGTAGTAAACAAGAAGATACTGACGTTGGCCATTGTGTATTATTGGCCTTACAAAAGAGGCCGATAGAACCTCAGATCGGGTGTCAGTGTCTCCAGGCCAAAGGGGGAGGAGCATGTAAAGACAATCGTCTGGGATCTGTTTGAACGGGTCATCGTTGCTGTGGCTGCTCGCAATTTTCTTCTGTCTCTGCGAAGTCGGAACACCGTGTCGTGCTGTGCTGTAATTCGAGGGCAGAAGTCCAACATCTTTGAAGGAAGTGTCGAGCTTGTCGATGACGCCTTGGTGGCTCTCCTGTTTGTTTCTGGGCTGCAACGCGAGCCACGGAGGGACGAACGGAGCGTGAAGCTGAGCTGGAGATCCTGTAACGGAGTGATTGGCACGCCCCACCAATCGATTCCAGAGTCCTCCTCTCTCTGAATCGCCGTTGTGAAATCGTTCTTGACGAAGCTGCTCGATGAGCGAGGCATCCATTGTTCCGAATGCCTCACTGTGAGGAGTTCGGGTTGGAGGAGCGTTTTCGTCCTCATCATCCTCGCCGTCGATGTCATCTTCTAGAGGGTCACGAACACGGCGTCTTCGGCGCAAGTGACGTGAAGAATTCCTAGAGATTGGATGTTCAGGGACATTTGCTTCACGAATGACCAGAGCAGTCGAGGAGGAAGCAAAACCGGGAGGGTAGGTATGCATCGACGGCGCGGATGTGGGAGGGGGTGACAATGTGTGCACTAGTGAGCCGGAAGCATTAGAAACATCGATGTCGTCTTTTCCTTGCTGATGTGCCTTCCCCTTCCCTTTAACCTCTACAACACCCGTTTTCTGCTCCAATTCTTTTCTATCCCGCTGCGCTCTCTTTTGCATTTCGCGTTCTCTGTACCGGCGGCGCTTTTCGTCTGTCGCTTCTTGAGAGTGGCCGGCAGCTGGATCATCCAACAACCCGTGCGCCTCGAGCTTTCGGGTCGTGTTGGTGCTGGTATAGGCTTCTTGAACTCGTCTAGGAGCCAATAAGATCATGCTTGAGCCTCTCTTCGTCGCAGGCAGAGGGTGAAGAGTAGGTCCAGCAGTAAGCGTGCTGAGAGTCGAATCAGTTGGACGAGATGACGTAGGACGTATATCTCCACGCCTTCGTGGTATCCGATAATGGCGGCTGATGGAGAAAGCAACCGCTTTCGAGTGTTTGTGAATAGTAACTGGGGGTCCATCAGGAGGCAGACCGCCGCCGTTAGGATATTTGACAGGATGTATTAATAATCGTTGTTGGGGGCCTTTGCTTTCGTCGGTGGCTAGGAAGAAAAATGAGGAGGAATCAAGGTAGTAGAGCATACAAAATCGTACCTCTCTGGGCCCGTCTGTCGACTCTAAATCTCCCGACTCTGTCATTGCTCCAAAACTCGAGGGTATTGGGGCGCATTCCTTTCCACACAGTGGACGCAAATCCCTTCTCTTTATCGACAGTTTTGTCGTCCACATGAGTAACAGAAGAACTTGTAGGACTCCCCTCTGTCGTCATGCTTCCCCGCGGGGACAAAATTCCAGCCGAACTCGATTTGCCGCCTGAAATTGTAGGAGGTTCAGGGTCTTCCCCCTTCTCTTTTTTGAAACTCCAGTCTCTTCGCTGTGCTTGATAACTGGGGCCATCCCAATCACGTATAGCTTTACCGAACGTGTCACCGCCGTAACTTGACACAGTCGCAGCGCTCGGCCGCCTCGTGTCTCTGGTCCACGACAAAAGCCATCTAGCGCCTCCTACACTGGTGCCTGAGGGCCGTCGGTCAATTGGGCTTGGAGTGGGAGCTGGGTTTCCAACGATGTCACCAAAAGCACTGGGATCCAGTCCTATGATACCTCTCTGCATCTGAGCCCATTCGAGGCCAAAATCGTCGGAGGTAGGGCCTGGCGCGGCGGAGGTAATGTTGGAAGACAAAGATCTGGTATCATTGGGACTTGAAGGCAGAGTATCCCTCTCCGCGTCTCTCGTCAATTCTCTATTTCTGCTCCGTTCCTGCAAGACTCTCCAATCACCGTCGCTGCTTGGCACCGAGACAGGCGAGGCCTGGGGATGCCCCACAATCACCTGTCCTGAGCCCGTTCGTATAAGGCCCAGTTTGACAAAATCGTCGTCCAAACTTCGGCTTGGCCTACGAAGGGTAGCCATGCTGTCCTCTCTATTCCTGCCAGTGAACACAGAATCTTCCACAGGAGGTGTCCTTGGAATGGCTATCGGATTGCTTCCCCTTCTCTCTGAGTAGACCAACCCACTCCTGATACTTCCAGAGCTGTTGCCGCCACCTGCAAGAAAGTCGCGGTCCCAATCATGTGTCACAACGCTGCCCTCGTATTGCGCGGAGCCAATCTCGATGTTCACCCCCTCTTCGTCATAGTAGTCGTAGTCATACTCGGAATCAACAAACTCTTCGTCTGAGCTAAACTCGACCGCCGTGTTGCTCGCAGATCCCGTTCCGATGGAAGTCGGGCCCCGTGAGACTGTGTTGGCTGCATGAGGGGCGAACGGATGGCGGTGATCATTGCCATCATCTGAATCCGTGATAGACGACTGCTCGGCAGACGTTTGATTAGTAGAACTCGAAGTGTGGCTCGCACGAGATCCAGAACGGGAGTAATTGCCGCCAGTACTAGAGAGGGATGTGGCGGATGCCGAAGCGGACGAAGTTCCGGTACGGGAAGTATCATTTGAGTCTCTCATGGGACGACCACGATTGTCGCCCCTTCGGTCCCTGCTCCTATTTGGCGACTGTACACTCCGGGACTCCTTGGTTTGTTCTCGCTGTTGAACAGAATCATCGGGCTGTTGATTGATTTGTGCGTAGGCGATGACGGATGGCCGAGGAGTAATGTCTGATGGTCCAAGACGAAATTCATCACCGATACTGTCCGCATCTCCTTGATTCGACGAAAGAGGATGGACAGGACGAGATGAGGATGCTTGCTGAGGCTCGGCCGAGCCGAACGAGAACGAATTCAAGGAATTGTAAGTGTACAGATCGCCAGATACGCCATCTGGTACTTGAAGGGTCGGTTTGGCAGCTGGGGGTTGCACCATGGCTTGGGACGATCGCCGACCTGGTCCTGCTTGTCTGGTTTCTGTCGGTCTTCAGGAAGGGTGTTAAGAGGCCAAAGTACGATATAAGCAGTGAAAATGACCTACAATTTCGCCTTGGAACCAGAAGCCTCACGATACCCACTCTGCTGTTGAACCATTGTTTCAGTGGCGGAAGCGAATTAACGCAATGAGCAACTGACTGAGGATGAGTGCTCTTCAGCTATGAAAAACGAATTTTGAGTGCTGGGATGGACAAGCGTATTCAGAAGGGAGAACGGGGGCCTTGAGCTAGTGTTTGTGGGCAACTGCGAATGGTGGTCAGGCGGGGGCTGGTGGTCAGGCTGGGATTTGGGTGGATTGGCCGTATATGATGACTCTTGACGAGAAGAGCGACGCTTGGACCAAAGCATCTGCGTTGTTCAAGGGTTTAGTAGGAGTGGTTAACGATGAGCTCAAGGGTGTCGACGCCGTGAACAATGGCGACGTCGACGCAACTTATAGAAACCGTAGTCAATCCGAGAACAAGGGCGGTTCCCGTGGGTTCTCGGCAATCAATTTCCACGTGCCAGACGCAACATGTCAACAGTTTCAACTTTTTGAAATTCCGTCACGGATGCAACTTCCGTCTACGGAAGTATGAAAGAGTACGAACCAGCTGTAAATTATCGATAGCAATGTAGGTATGTAGAATACAAGGCGACGTGGGCGAGATCGAAGGATCGATGTCTGTCATGTAAAGCAGGAGGTATGTCACGAAGGCGCCCCACTAATGCGCCGTGGGGGTCGGTCGGTCTATAAAAGTCTAGGTGTTGCTTCCTCGTTTTAGCCTCAGCATCTGCGCTATGGATATACGATGTGAGGACTGGGCGTCTTGGTTCTCGTGCATCGCTTCCGCATATCTAGATGCATATGATGAATGAGAATCACATTCTTACCATGCCACTCCACTTACAAGAGTTTGTACCTGACAAGCTCTTCTTCCATCTCCTCATTCCTTAATCGAGACTTGACGAGTTCATTCTACAAATACTTGTTATTTCCAGCTTCTGATGTTAGTCTAGAAATATTCGTACCAGAAGATCAACATGTTCTGTGTTGAGCTGTGCAAGGCTGTTTTCGAGTGATTTACTGCGAAGATGATTGGAACAACGTCAATATACGAACAGAGCGCCAGCTTACACTTGAGAAGATAGCGAACGGTTGGTTGTTCTTAATTCATCCATCTCAGTCATATGCTTATTCGTTTCCCGCTGGGAAAAGATGAGTCGTCGTGTCTTGACAAGTGACGGGAGACCGTACCAGTTGATCTTCATACTCGTGTCGGTATGAGTCAAGCATAAAGGGAGTGATATGCAATGCAACTGCGTCCTGTACGAAGGCGTCTACATCGTAAGTCGCAGTGTCCTCACTCTGGGCTTCTGATGACGACTAGATAAATCACCAACAATTGCGTTAATAGATAGGATAATCAACATAATAAGACCACTCGCCTTATACTTATCGAATAATTGAGTGTTGAGAAAGGCCAGAATCTCATCAAACTTCAGAGCTAGCAGTTCATCCTCATTCTTTTTCAGAAGCATTATACTAAATCCAAATATAGCTTCAATGCCACTTGCAAGGCAGTTGTCATATATTCGAAAGACAACAGGAAGAGGGAATCTGTGTAAAGAGTCAATTGATGGGCTCTAAGATGGATATCGGCAACAGACCGGTAGCTGAACATCGTCAGAAACCACTGTGAGCAAAACATACTCGACTTGATACCCTGTCGGAGAAAATGTACATGGAGGACAGGCAAAAGCTCTTCGATTAGACGATCGAACTAAAGGGATTGTCAGTTGGCACCTGTCTGCAGATTATGGTGCGGTCCGTACCTGGAACTGAAAACGGATGATTGAGTAAACTTCCTGAAAATAGGGTTGTGTGCTCACCAGTCGTAACTGCAATTTTGGCATTTCGGGTAGGAAATGGCCACGCAGATCATACACATACATTAACCGGACAAGAAGAGAGAACGCTTCTTCATCTGGCATCTATTCAATCGGGTTAGTTTGGGGGCAACCTTATTGCGGTCGAAAGCTTTACGTTTAACAATAGAATTGCCACGACGAATGGAAGGCCTTGACAGTACCCCACCTGTGGGTCGTAACTGTCAAAGGCGTTAGCAGGGAGAATGCATTATAGAATTTAAAATCGTTACAGTGAATAGGCTTTAAGAACATTAAATAGGTTCTCTTGGCCAATACCTTGTCCGTCGTTGAAGAAATCGTGATGTGGAAATGTCCTGCGATGTCAAAGTCGGTTAGGAGTACGGCAAGCAATTGTGGGATAGACATTACCTTCCAAGATCTCGAGTTATGGCCTTTTCATGCGTGCTTACTTCCTTTAGCAGTTTTAAGTAAGTATCCTCGAGCTCCGGATCCTTTGACGCAGCCCTGAGATACAAATGCAATCAGTCCACGATTTGTACGGCAAGACGATAGTCAATCCTGACATATGCTGCCACATCATTCCGCGCAAAGTGTCTGGAATCCCCCTTGCAATAGCTGATGCCAGCTCTTCTGGTCTTTCAGCCGCGAATCCCTGATAGTCTGATCCACCGGCCACTAGATTAGATATGTATGAGGAAGCAGGCGCGTTGCTTGATTACCAGAAATGACTGCGCCCCAGAAATCTAAGAGTGGACGCGTATGAGATCGCTTCGCTCAACAGGAGCTCGAGACGTACCCCAGTCAATCGCCTTAGCAGCGGCCGTTTCAACGTCTTCTTGCACCTCCTCCTTGTGTAAGCGTTTAAACTCCTCCTGAAGCTTCTGTTGGCCATCCACGCTCCCTCGATGGGACATACGGTGCTCATCCTGAAGGCGGGACACTATGAAAGGAAGATTATTGCCAGAACGAATGGTCGTGGTTGAAGCCGATTTCTTGTGTCCCGTCCTCGCTGGTATAGGATTGAATACGGCGGTTAGCGGGGTCGTGACACTGCGCGGTCGTGCAGTATCCGGAGGCTCGACATCATTAGGTATCTCTTGGGCAGTACTTGAGTCGTTTGTTAGAGGTACCGCGGAGAACCCTGCGTCGTCATCGAGAGCGATGTCGTTGAATTCGGTGTCAGTGAGCTCTTCGCGATCCTGTGTCGTTACGTCAGGTGAGCGTAAAGAGTCCAGCGGATCGTTCTTGGCCAGAGCCGTGATAGAGGATTTCGCCGCAGCCATTGCTTAAGGAGAGAGGGTATGGGTCATGGATTGAAGGGTTGTACGTTTCTTGACGTCGCTGGTTGCTAAACAGAAAAAGGATCCATCACTTCCACCGGCAATAGCACGTGGGACTGCTTTCGAGAATGACACCCAATTTCAACTGAAGTAACGTATATATGCCACTCATTGGGGGGCGCTCGCAGGGGAGGTTAAATAATTCATAAGTTAGTTTTCAAATAGTACAATCTAAGGTTGTTATGAGTTGACGGCAACAGCGGCAATATTCCTCTCCATTCGATACAATTGAGACACTAGTCGGAGCCCTCTGTATCGGACGAGTGTCTTCGATCTATACGGGCAACAAAAGGTGTGAAATCGTCGGCATTGTGGAAAAGGTTTTCGAGTTCAAGCAAACAATTCCCCTCTTTCCACTTCTCAGAGCTCTCATGGGCGCGAACAATCTTCCATCCGAGATAAGATGAACACGTAGAACAAGTGATCTCCTGCATAGTATGGGCGCCGGTGGCCATGAGCTGAACTGCTGGTCGGGCCAGCTTGACATTATATCTAAAGGTAAGGTTGAGTATGATAGTAACATCACGGTCTAACTTGTCAACGTACATCTCCATGAAAAGGGAGGCTTTCCCCGAAAAACCCTTGAATATCCGGGAGTCTGGCGGATACTAAATGACGTTATCAGATGAAGAAAATAACGCGAAGAAGAAGCCAGACTCACAGCAGATGGAGGCAGCAGGACGTGGCTTGAGGTTATACACGTCTTGCACTGCTTGCACGAGAGAGGGCGCGGAACTAGAGGCAGAGGACGTGAAATAGGGCGTGGAGGGCGGAGAGAGGACCTAATAGCAGGAGAAAGAGGCACAGGAGGTAGACGACGGGGGACGGTATCCTGCTGGCCGGCGGCGGGACCGTCGTATTGACTGGGCATGGTGGGCCGTTTTTCGCTGTTTCCCAAGGGAAAGCGAAGGAGGCCTCAAGTGATTTATATTAACAGTCCCTGCGCATTTGTGACAGATATCAAATCCATCACAAATCCTAGCATTAGTGCGAGATCTCATCGGCGCATCATACCCATGCAATGCTCGAGTCAGTTTCTGACCATATGTGAGCACCACATACATCAATTCGAATCTATCCTCGACAGCACACGACAGCATAATCATGAGCAGAAGACTTGGACGTGACATACGCTCAGTTTTGTGGAGAAGTAACATGGGAGTAACATAGGCAAATGGGTAGGTCCGGAGCTAGTGAATCGGGCTGGCGAGGCGGCCCTTGATGCGGGTGTCCTCCTCAGAGGGCGGGTCTGATACATGTTACAAATTGTTTGTTCACCCGACTCGTCGGACTGCGGACCGCCGGAACTCCCACCCATGATCCTCATCTGCACTGGTCGCAATGTTCTCCTTCCAGGCATCCCCTCGCCTGTTCCTGCAACGTTAACTATCGACCTCTCCACTGGAAAGATCATTGAAATCGTTGACAGCTATCAAACCACAATCCCTCAATCTAATGAATCGGTTCGATGGATAGATGCTGGTGATAAAATTGTACTGCCTGGTCTTGTCGAGTGTGTTTATGTCCCGATGAGTTGCATTGACCAACACTTATCTCTGCGATCAGCGCCCACGTCCATCTAAATGAGCCTGGCCGCACTGACTGGGAAGGTTTCCGCACGGGAACTAAAGCCGCCGTCTCTGGAGGAGTCACTACCGTCGTGGACATGCCACTCAATTCTATACCACCTACAACAACTGTGGAACACTTGCGCTTGAAACGAGACGCCGCTTTGGAGCAGTGCCACTCTGATGTGGCCTTTTGGGGCGGTGTCATTCCGGGCAATCAGGTCAATCTTGATAAACATATCACAAGCACTGGGGAACGCAGTTTTAATACATATCTCACAGGGCGATCTTAAACCTCTTCTCGCAGCAGGTATCAAAGGCTTCAAATGCTTTCTGATAGAAAGTGGTGTTGATGTGAGACCTAACAAAACTTGTTCGTTATCATAACAACAACTTGATCATAGGAATTCCCTTGCGTATCAGCGCAGGATCTTGAACTATCTATGAGCGAACTACAAGTAAGTATAGATAGCACTCTTTTCCCAGCATCTTACTTACTCTATGTGATCGTCAGAATACTTCAACCGTGCTATTATTCCATGCTGAGCTAGGTTTAGCTGGATCTCCCGAAGATGCTTCTAATGTTACCTCGTACTCTACCTTCCTTGATTCACGACCTCAGAAATTGGAAACAGACGCCATATCTCTCATCACCACCCTTCAGAAAAGGTACCCTGCTCTGCGATGCCACATCGTTCATCTATCAGCCTCATCAGCCCTGCCACTTATCCGTGCGGCCAGGTCAGCTGGGCTCAATCTGACCGTGGAAACCTGTTTTCACTACCTCTGTCTGTCTGCCACCGAGATACCCGACGGACACCCTGAATTTAAATGTTGCCCTCCGGTGCGGGAAGCTGCGAACCAGGAGCTGCTATGGAATGGCCTTTTAGAGGGTCTGATTGATTGTGTGGTGTCCGACCATAGCCCATGCGTCGCTGAACTCAAGAAGCTCGACGAGGGTGATATCATGGGTGCTTGGGGCGGGATCAGCACGCTAGGTTTAGGCTTAAGCCTTCTTTGGACTGAAGGGCAGCGCCGGGGGGTTACCATAGCTCAAATCATCCAGTGGACAAGTCTCAACAGCGCTGAGCACGCGGGCCTCGGCCATCTCAAGGGCCAATTGAAAGTAGGCCTTGACGGAGACTTCATTATTTGGGACCCCGACGCAGAATTCACGGTACGTCCCTTCAACTGGTGCGAATAAATACAGGACACATCATCTTCTTGCACAGGTCACAAGTGATTCCTTGAATTTCAAGAACAAGATATCACCATATGTTGGGATGACGCTCCGAGGGCGAGTGGAAAAAACCTACCTCCGAGGTTCCTTGGTTTACGACATGGCTGCACATGGGCAGTCAGATTATCCAGTTGGACACCTGTTGTGAGGTTGCTCGGGTTGACGCGAGTCGCGTGAGACTCAGATAGATGTATGAGTACGTCACTACAAGGCAACAAATTTATCAATGAATTGTTCTACTCGGTTTACCTATACGCCGTATACCCAGTTATAAGAGTTCATGATCAGCGGCTTAAGACAAGGGGTGCTTGGCTCTAAAGATCTATTTGAAGTAGATATAACTAATTAGTCTAGCACTACAATTTGTGAGCGCTCGTGTTGGCTGTGATTCCAGGAAGAAAATCCACGCAATCGAAATACGCTATAGAGGAACTCTTTGGAAACTCTTGGCCATTATAAATGTCTTCCGGTGTGGTGGTGTGTACAATCAAAAGTTGCAAGACGTTGATAAGATTCTATGAGGATGTGCATATTTGACAGGTGGACCTGAAGGTGATATCGTGATTAATGCGAGACGTATGCACGAGGTTGTAATTTCTACGGTGCAGCTTGCAGTCACGCTGTGCTCGTGTTGTGCACACAAGAGTTTCCAGATATTGTGACGTCATCTACAGGACTTGACAGTATAGGAGATAATATGATTCAGATAAGATGGTCTTGTAAATATGTGGCCAGGCCCTACCAGGTCAGGAACAGAAACCGTGTTAAAGTGCTCAAGGCCGGGAAGTCGGTGGAAAGTTGCCGTTTGCGGGTTAACGTGGTGAGAGTCTGGCAACTTTTGAAGGTGCGAAATGAACAATGTGAAACGTTCCAGCCGCATGTGAGTCTTGCTACTGCATTCCTCCCACCAACTCCTCAGCTGTGGTTTTGGGCTCACTATTCTTCGCCGTTCTCTTCTTTCCCTTGCATGGTCGTAGCTTCAACGAGCAGGATGCGACTGGCTCAAATTCTTGTCCTATTAGGGCTGTTATTCGGCTGCGTCCAGATTCTTGCATACGTCCCCGCGCAGCCCACAAATTCCTCTCAAGAGGCTATCGATGGCGGCTTGAATGTAACGGATATTTCAAAATTGTATTTGAGGTGGTTTCCCAACGGGTAAGTGCTCTATCTGAGCTGTGGCGGCTCTGTTCTTAGCCGATCTCCATCCAGCTACTATTCTCAGAATGTTTCGTATCAACTCGCTGGCTATGGCAGCCAAGGTACCAGCAAAGTATGACTTTCACAAACTCGGCGTTACATGGACCTTTCTGATTCGTTGTTAAAGGGAGCTTTGGTTCATTTCTCTGAGGCGAAAGTGAGCAACATGACGCCACCTAGTAAGCTCGCCTCTCTCTTTACTCCTTTTTTCACTACATTCCTGCGGGTCTCATAGCAACTGTTCCATGGATTGCAATGGTTTCATGTGATTTCAATGCTACAAACGCGTCGCAGGAGGAGGATGTATTCACACTTGCTCGCGACAAGGGCGCAGTCGCAGCAGTGAGTGTTATACTTTCTTCAAGAAATATCCCTCCTGAACACAGACATAGCTACTCTACTCAGATTATTCACTTGCCTGCGTCATAAACCCCGAGTACGACGATCCAGAAACATTTGATCAAGTGTTCGACATATTCTCTACTCAGAGCTTGACCAGCGCGTCTCTCATCCAGTATCAGTTCGGACAATTTGGTCGACCAAACGAGAGTCTCTATGTATACGACTCACAACGCCTGAACGATTCTGCTGCCGTGATGAACACGACCATGCAAGAGGGCACCCCCCCTGTACCAGGTTACTTGTTTGCCATTCTCCAGGCATACAACTCCACTATAAAGCTCGATAATCCATCCACGATAAACGGTTCTTCAGACATGTCGCCTCCTAAAAAGCAGAACACAAATTTGGCCATGTGAATATGTCCCAACTGTTGTTACCCGTGATCGAAATTCTGACGACGCCCCTAGGATCATCCTATATGCTATAACAGGTTGTGTTTCCGCGTTGTTCTGTACTGTGATCATTACTGGTGTATGTTCATTCTTTGCGAGCGAAATATTCGCTGACTGGCATAACAGGCAATAAGGGCGATTCGTCACCCAGAGAGATATGGCCCCCGAGCGCGCGGGAGAGGTGGCCTGGGACAAAGCCGCGCCCGGGGGCTGACACGCGCCATTCTGGAAACTTTTCCCGTCGTCAAATTCAGTGACGACCATGCGGCACCCAACTCATCGGCTGAGCTTGAGGCGCAAACGTCTGTCAAGAACTCTGGCGAACAAGGCCAGCCCATAAGCCCACACGTGGATTGGAAGAGGCAGCGGCTTTCGGAGCACACGAACGGACGAGATACCTTCGAACTCGAGGAAGGAATGGTGATCGAAGCAGCTGAGGATACCGACGCCACAGAGCCCAGCCTGACAGCCACACACCAATTATCCCCAAATGGCCGAACGATACCTATCCGACCCTCCGTCCAATCCACAAGTACTGGCGAAGGCTCTTCTCGAGGTCTTGAAAAAGATACGGCCGATGTCATCCCTGCCTCGATTGGTCGAGAAACTTGCCCCATCTGCATCATGGATTTCGAGGAAGGGGATGATCTCCGCCTTCTTCCCTGCGAGGGCAAACATCGCTTTCATCAAGCATGTGTCGATCCATGGTTATTGGAGCTATCTAGTTCTTGTCCCATCTGTCGAGAAGGTAATATATGAAATCCTCGGCTTTCATCCAATGGTATGCTGACCTAGGCACGGCATTGGTAGATTTCTTGGCGTTGGAGAATATGATCTCTGGGGAATCCGCGCGGGACCATTCTGACGATGACGAAGACAACGGTCATCCTGTTCTACCGCCGAACACTCTAAATCGCTTCTCTCGATACCTGCGCTTCGCCAAAGGACGACATCGTCGCAGATATGAGGATGATAGTCATCCATCGTCTACCTCCCCTTCCTAATACCCGATCCTGGAACGGACATCTTTCACTGTACACTATCACTGCGCGTGTTGTATTTATACTCTTAATTGGATCCAACCTCTATGTACCTTTTTTATAGCAACTCCCAGTTTCGAAGCCTCTACCCGCCTTGTTATCAATATAGTACTCTGTCAACTATTATACAACCAATCTTACAAATTTGAATGTACAATCCGCTCAAACCAAATTACATCCCAAATCTGGCCAACCGCCTCCTTCTAAGTTCATCCACACTCACGTCATCTACAGGGGCATTCGAAGAGGGGTGATCTTGCACTTCCCCTTCCGTCGAGAGCACTGACTCAGCACCCTCTGTGTCCTTGTCACTCTCTGTTTGAGTAGTAGGGTCGGGAGCGACACGAACTGGGACGGAAGTCGGGTGCGAAGGCGCTGGCTGGGACGGCAGTTCTGGGAACTCCCAGCCTTGGGGGACGTGTTCCAAAGAGGCTTTAAGAGCCGCTTGCAAGTCCGCATCATCGTCATCATACACTCTGTCTCCGACACCGCGGCCACCTGCGGGGTGGAAGCCCTGTAGTGGATCAGGCCCAGGCCGATCGACATTCATAACGTCCGACTCCTCGTCGTCGTCATCGGTACGAGGTGCGTGTCCTTCAACTCGCGCTAGCGCTTCGCTTTCTGCAATGGCACGTCGAAGTTCCTCAGCCTCTTCCTGCTCTTCCCTTTGCCGCTCCGCCCGCCTTGCTTCGAGAGCAGCAGCATCAGCCTCACTCAATGAACCTTCACCCCACAGCTCTCGCTGAGCGTATTCCTGGTGTGCCGTCATGCGCTGTAGCATTAGCCTGCTACGGGCCATGCTTGCCGCAACGGGGTCAACGTCACCATGCTCTGGATCAAGTTGCTCCTCGCCTTCTTCATCCATGTCTTGATCTTCCTCATCATCGGCGGGAGCACGTGTGGCTGCCGGGGGCCGCGAAGACGATTGTTCAAATAATTCCGAGTCGTCAGGAGGGAGTGGCGCAAATGAGCGTGTAAGGCGAGGAGGGGCAGGAGGTCCAGGGTCGCTGGCTCCAAACTGGTCACCCATCAAAGACGCCTGCAAAGCTGCCTGCAGTTCGTAATCCTCGTCTTCAAGGCCTTCAATACGACCTTCATGCATCGAGGTCTGTGCCAACGGTCTGTTCGAGGGTGGGCGAGGGTTCGAGGATGTCGGTTCCGGAAGAGTCGAAGCAATCTGATCAGCAACGGTGCGAGGTAGCCCCAGAGGTGCAAAGGGATCGACTTGAGTAACCGCAAACACTGAATAGCCTGAGACAGGTGTTGGAGTCGTGATTTTATGCGTCTAAAGAGCGAACATACCGTCAGTTTCAGCCTGTTGAAGTACCATTCCAAGGTAAAGCTGTCCGACCCATTCTGGTTCAGGCAAAGAAGAATTGAGGTTGAACCAGTGTCCGTCTCCGCTATCGTTGTTTATATTGGACTCGGCACGTCCAAAGCGTCTAAGAGTAAACCAGTGTTGTTCCAAATTCAGAATAAATGCAAGTTGAGTCCTGGTGCACTGATCAACTTGCAAATCATGTAGGTGAAAGTAAAGCGTACTGTGGGTGATCCTGATAGGGCCGCATTTCCTCTCCTCGCCACCGGGTGAGACTAGAATGAGGTTCAGCTCGCAGGCTCTCCAAATCCGGAGAAATCTTTCACTTCAACCCCCAAACAGTGAGTGCATCTTCCAAGACTTGCACAGAGAAAAAGCCTGAGCAATGAACATTGCACTCAGCTCTTTTATACTTTATCTGGTTCCGTCTAGTGCCTACCAGTGTCATCCATATTAGTGCTGCCAGTGTGGTCGCCATCGTAGCTATGCTCAAGCGCATCGAGATTGCTAGCAATATGTGAGAGATCGGGTGCGGTAAACTGTTCACCAGAGGTGAGAACTTGGTAAATTTGACATCGGAGTGTGGCTCACATAGTTGCCCTCTGCCAATCACAATTAGTGTGGAACCAATGGACAAAACTTGGATCTCGACGTACGGAGAAGATTGTTAAGAGCATGTTGGGCACAAAGCATGGATCCTTCCTGCTGTTTCTCATGATAGATCGAGGATACAAGGTTCTCCAAGCCTGCCATCGCGTTGAAAGTGAAAGAGAGTGGCGATGGGTGGGTGACGGTTATTGTATTTGTAGTAGACGCGTATACTCACGTGACATGAATGTGGCACGAAAGTTTTGAAGAACTCGACTTGTCTACCACGACTTGCGGCATTCTGCAGTGACTCTTCTCTTAATCTTGTTTCCGTATCGGACCCCATATCACGGCCAATTTCAAGCTGTACATAATCGATTTCTACCCTTGCCTCGTTGCCCGTCACCGGTTCACCTCCCACCCAGTTTTCGCCTTATGTAACAACGCCTGCCATTGAAGGTTGTCTGAACCCTCAAAATGAATCAAAACGCGGTTTTGCCTCCCGTTTCATATAAATGAACCTTGGCCAGCGACCGCATTCCTTCAGCCCCAGAAATATGACCAGTCCTCACTCGCCTGATGAGTCCACAGCCAGCACCATATTCGATGATGCCGGCGCCCAAAATTCTCGGTCATTGGCTTCCCAATATCTTCACCATGTGAGTATATCAACGCATATCCTTTTCTCGTCAATAAATATGTGACACAGAATCTCCCTAGCCAGGATCTACAGTCTCTCACCGCAGAGCTTGCGACCCTCGGCCAAGATTTAGATATCTTCCGAGAGACGAGGGCAAGATTTGATCACCATATAAACCAGCTTCTTGCTAGCGATGCCTCGCTCTTGGACTCGGAGGATGAAGATGAAGATGAAGACTTCCCACCGAACGTGCTTCCAGACATCGTCCCCGACTTTCTCGCGAGAATAAATAGAATCCTCCACCATAGCATCGACAGTGTAGGGGTGTTTGAGGATGAGCCAGATCCCTCTCCCTCTTCAGACGTTGAAACGGAGGGAAAAGATGATGTGAAGGGAAAGGGAAAAGCGAAGCCTCCTCGGGGCAAGAAGAGGCGGCTTGGCGATCCTGATTACGAACAACCATACCCTCTGTTTAACCGCAGGCTGGGATGGCCACCATTGAGCTTTGACTACGATCTTGCACATGCACGGTCCCTTCGCCCAGAGTCGTCCAAGCGATACTTCAGTGGCGATCCCAGTGGATCATGGCAGCGTCGTAGGGGGGACCACAATTTCCTGAGAGAGGACTACGACTTTCACCTACACACGGAGGGTTTTGACTCCGTCAAGGTTGAATTGGATTGACAACTTGTATTCAATCGCATATGATATCAGGTGTATCGCGCACATTCAATTCATTCTCATTTGGCGGCGTGTAAGACCATTCTGCGTGGAGTTATATTGACGTGTTCATGACGGGCCGATGCACGCGTGGATGGTCACTCCCCCGTGTATGTTCGTGTGAAAGATTTTAACTGCAGGGGCTTAGCTTCTTTTTCGCCTTCAGATGACTGCCCATGGTGCGTTCTTCCAGGTTCTTCTGCAACGTCGCACAACATCAGCTTAATCATCTATAATACTTCTTTCCCAGCTACGATGATTTATAAGAGAGAGCACAATGGCGACCTTGGAACTTTGAGCCATGTTTATCTGTCTCTTGCTCTTTGTGTTGTTTTTTCATGCCTATGCCCGAGCTCCCCCTGGCCCTTGGGATGTCTTTAACTTTGCTCCTTTAAGCAGAACAGTCCTGCCAAAGGCCTTACATTCTAGTAATGGGAAAGTACAGAACCCAGAACAACTTGTCACTCCCCACCACGGCCCTGCGGTCCTAAGTGGGCAGGGATCTTATATCGTCCTAGACTTTGGGCAAGAGGTTCGCAAACTACCTTTCTCGTATGCCATAATTGATGCCGGATGCAGGTTGGTGGTATGCTCTCGCTAACCGTGAACAAAGCAACACCGCAGTCGTCACTTTCCCTCTCGTTTACGGAGTCCTCTGAGTTCATCAGCCCGTTACGTTCTGATGACTCGTGTCGTACGGTCCCAACCATGGACGCTGACGGGGTCCAAATGTTGCCATTCCCGCTCCCGCTCGGTACATTCACTCAAACGATTGGCGAGCAACGAGGTGGGTTCAGATACTTGACCATCGTATCCAACAGCGACAGCCCTGTCACGATTTCGAACGTGTCTGTTCATACGACCTGGATGCCCCACTGGGATGACCTGAGGGCATACAATGGCTACTTCTTCGCTCATGATGGGACCTTCCATGATCCCGACTTTTTGACGAAACTTTGGTACGCTGGGGCCTATACGGTTCAGACGAATACCATCGATTCGCACCAGGCCCGCCAGCCCTGTCGGTCGCTACACGGTGAGTCGTCGAAATTAGGATGTGTGCCAATTGACTGACGCATGATTTCAAGGTTGGGCAAATAACGCAACCGGTGGTCCCGTAGAGGGTCCAATCCTTGTTGATGGTGCCAAACGTGACAGGTATGTAGCTTTAGGTTGCCGCATTCGACGTGGTGGTTGACTGCGGTTGCAACAGGAACATCTGGCCAGGTAAAGCGAAATATCAAATCATTTGTGGTCAAGCTGACAACCGCAGGGGACATGGGAATATCATCACACACAGAGCTTGTTGCGTTAAACGATTTATTACCCTCAAAAAATTCTTTGCTCGTCATGTTTTCCACGCAAGACCCTGTCACCGGTTCTCTTCAGTATTCTGGCCCACCGATCAATGCCAAGGGCAGCGACACATATATAGGCTGGTCGTTGATCGGCACCCATAATTATTACCTGTATACGGGGGACCTTGATTTCGTACGGCTCGTTTGGGGAAATTATACGAAGGCTTTAGCATTCTTGGAAGGCCAGGTGGACTCGACAGGGCTGATGAACGTTCCAATCGCATTCTCCAACGACTGGGGACGGGATGGCGGACAGGGATACAACTCTGCGGCGAATGCAGTTTTGTACCAGGCAAGCGTCTCTCGGTTGGTGTAATTCCATAACTTTCTGATAGTGATTGTTGCATTTCAGTCCCTTATAACCGCTACAGACCTAGCAACACAACTTGGAGATGTGGAATTGGCCAACGCGTACTCAGCCAACGCGACAGCTTTGAAAACCGCGTACAACACGTTGCTTTGGGATGACACAGCTGGTATGTTCCGGGACAATCCTACTTCCACGCTGCATCCCCAAGACGGAAACGCTCTGGCTGTCCTCTTCAATGTGACCAACGAGCAAGTCCAGAACGCAGCTATTAGCGAAGGCTTGACCGACTTTTGGACTGATATCGGGCCATTGAGCCCTGAGCTTAACGATACCATCATTCCATTTGTGGGCGGATTTGAGGTAGCGTATATACCATTTTCTCAAAATACCCCCACAGGTTGAAGCAGACATAGGTACAAGCACATTTCATTGCCGGGCAAGGAGAACGGGCTTTGGATCTTTTGCATAGAGGTGCGCATCGTTAATGCATCCAAGTAATTGACCCCCCGCTGATACTATGTGCGCACAGAGGTAGGCCTGGGGCTTGATAAACCGCACAAGGACTGAGATCATCTACAAGTGGGGGTACATGCTGTACACAAACCTCTCAGTACAGTCAAGCCTATTGGAAGGCTTTACGCGAAATGGATCTCTAGGGTAAGGTCGCGTTGTACCTCATTATACATTAATCTCTGAATGTATGAATAAATATAGATATCGCGCTGAGGCTGGCTATGACCTGGACCATTCTTATACGAGCCACAGCCATGGATGGGCAACCGGCCCAACACCAGCCCTGACCTTCTTTGTGCTCGGCTTAACCCTCACCTCGGCACAAGGAGCGACCTGGAACATAGCGCCAGTGCTGAGCGGACTGGAAGCTGCTGAGGGCGGCTTTGAAACTGGGCTGGGTTGGTTCGGAGTGAAATGGAGCATACGCGCCAACGTCTTCAATCTGGAGCTTGATGTACCCAAAGGCACGAAAGGCACAGTCCAATTACCCGGCACGGGACAGGTTCAGGTCGACGGAGACGTTCTTGCATCAGGAGCTCGAGTTATGGATGTTCGTGGGGGGAAACACACTATACAACAAATCCGGTGATTCCGGTGTTGTTATCGTTATGTTACCTTTACATATACCTGCCTACCTACCTTGAGTTCAAAGACTCGCCTCAGTTTGTCATCTGCCTCGGACGAACATGTAAATTGTACTATGTACTAGTTAAATTGTTTTGATCCCCGAATCGTCACCAAACAAACTCCAATGGATCATGCTACTGGCAGGTTGCAACTTGTCACTTTCCTCAACTTCTTCATACTACTTGTCCTGTACTTTTCCCTATGATTTTGCGGCTACCTCGTACCTTACCTACCGTGATTCTTTCGCTCCTACTGTTTACGCCAACGTACGCTGCAGATGACTCGCCTTTTGACTGCCGGGTAACTGTTGACGGAGCCAAATTCGATTTAACGTCACTGGCGGGGGAGCATACGGCCAGTCAAAAGCGCGAAACCCGGCCTACCTCAACCATCGACCTTCTTAGGTTTGATCTCTGTGCTGAGCTGAAGAAACAAGAGGACGTGGCTGAAGGCGATCAGGTGCGCGTCATAGTACTCGTGTGCCTATTGATAAATCGGTTGACTGTTGAGCCTCGTTAAACCAGTGTGCGAGTGGTACAAGAGCTTGCTTGACTCAAACAAACAGCAAAGCAGACGAAAAGGACCGTATAATATCTGTGATTCCATTAATGTCGGCTTCGTTACAGGATTTGACGTTTAAAGTTGGAGCATCATGTGGGTTCGCTGTATTCATGACTTTTTTGTTATGTTTGCTCACCTTCAGACATTAGCACCGGAATCTATCACAATCACGTCAATTGGGCCTGAATATCCACATCCCTCGAATTCCACTCCAATACACCAATCGCTCTATCTCACTATACTGTGCAGCCCTGGGGAGATTTCACATCCAATCTTCAAATCTTATGACGGCTCGCGAGTAGTAGTCGAATGGAGCGCACCTGCTGGCTGCCCGATTAAAGGGGATCAAGACACTGGTGGCGGTAGCGACGGCGATAAGCCTGGCGACAAGTCACCTCAGGATGAGAAGGGCAAGAGTGGCGGTAGTGGAATTGGTTGGTTCTTCCTTGTGTAAGTTCTCTCTTCCCGTTCTGTCAACCTCCGAAACTTATTGTGTCCAGGCTTCTCCTTGCTTTTGCTGCATATTTTGGGTTCGGCGCTTACTATAACTACTCAACGTATGGTGCTCGTGGAGCAGATCTTTTACCGTGTGTTGATTTTCCACCACGACTCGGAGTTCTTGTTAACCTGGGAAACAGACACCGCGACTTTTGGAAAGAAGTTCCATATATGCTTAGTGATGTTGTCAGTCATCTCTGCTCCTCCGTCCGCCCTCGACGATCCACAAATCATGGTTATATCGCGGTGTAACACATTTTTGAGCATTTCTCTATCCACATGCGTTTGACATGATCTGAACGTTTCTGGCTTAATGCTAATACCCATAGTCATAGCGTCTATCCCTGATTCTATTTTACCTCCTAGACGTTATATCAACAATCTAGGGTCTTTAATGATTTGCACTGCCAGACCAGCACATTAATATCCAAACATCTAGAACTTAGAAGGTGACCAGAAGAATAACATTAATCCAAAATATGTTTCCTTCCTCGGAATGTGTGACCTAGCCCGTATAATACCAACATCCCACCCAACCCTCCTTTTAAAGTACTGACTTGACTCATAATGCGTAATGCCTCTTTCATGTATGATCCAACTCTACATTGGTAGCAAGCAAGCCTAAATGCTCTACGGAGTGAGGCCTTTCTAACTCTCGCAAGTACGAAATCAGCCTCTTATTTACATTTCAATATCTATTAAACCCAGCAGCCTTTAGAACGTACTGACCGAGCCTTTGGATGCCCGATCCATGGACTGATCCAGCCTGTTTTCATGCACTGATCCAACCCATTTTACGTCTCACCAATCTCCTGACTCAGCCCGTATTTCCCTCGCATCTCCATCTTCCACAGGACTATGCCACGGCTCACCTCTTTCCTCATTCTCCTTCAACCTTTTTTATGACCATGGCATCTCCTTCTTCACCATGTCCTGTTGGAATATCGGATCAAGGTACGAACATTCACAATACCTTTTTCTGGTATTCCCTATTGTCTTCCTTGCGATCCACGGTCATTCACGGATCTCGATTCCATTTCTACTCTACGGACTAACCTATTTAGTGTTCCTTGCTACTTGTACTATTCTCTCTGTGTATATAGTTTCCCTTCCGTGTCGTAGTCCAGCACCCGCCCGCCCCCCGAGCCCACCGAGCTCAAACGATATCTTATCTTATCTTGTTGATTTGCTGGACTTGCGTCGGAAGCCGGAACTTATTTCAACATGTCCTCTCCCGCAGACCTTTCAAGTTGGCCCAATACCTCCGCGCGCAACTTCTGTAAGTGTGTTCATACATCCCGTCCCTGACTTCAACTTACCTCTGCAACCACAACTGAAATATCCAATTGTCAACTGTTGATCGGTTTACTTTGAAGGCTTTTGCAGCCCTCGTGGGAACTTCAGCTACTCGCACTGCGTCTCGGATCAGGCAAGCTTCTGAGGAACTCACATATAAGGTTTCGGGTCCGGACCTTTCACACCTAGTGTGATATCCGCCTTCAAACATTTGAACCTGTTTCTGACCAGCCACGAAGAGTCTTAAGTCTTTCAAAGACCACGTCAAGCATGGCAAGAAAAGCTAAAAAATGGTACATCGTTATTGTGGGCAAATGCCCTGGTATCTATGATACCTGGTGAGGTCTTCCTTCATAAATTGCCCAACCACCATATTGACTCATTATATGGACTCATTACGATCTAGGTCGGAAACAGCGCTACTCATTAGTGGCGTTCCAGGCGCGATTCACGAAAGCTTCAATACTGAAGAAGAGGCTCGCAGAGCTTTTGCACAAGCGAGAGACACTGGGGGCATTAAGATCGTTGAATGTGGTACCCCTGACGAGCCCAACTCGAAAAGCGGCACCGCACCAATCAAGAGGAGTTCGCCGAGGCTGGTGGAAAGTTCACAGCCTCGGCGCTCTCCTCTAATAGCAACGGCGCCCCCATCCCCTACGACGTTACACGCAAATGTGACGTATACACGAGGGCCGTCGTCTTCTTCCCCTCATGTTTCTCCTCGAATTGAGCGGCGCGCTAGCCCTCGGACCCCCCGCGTAGTAGTTCGAACACCACCTGACATTGCGTCGTACCCCAGTGACGTTGAAGAGCCCTCCATACCCACTTTCTTGTCGAAATCTTTCAGTGACCAAATGAAGCTAGAGCAGGAACCCCAGAATGGCTCTACGCCTTCAACTCCCAAGAGAACAAAACACTCCCGTCGGGAGAACCTGATCTCCACCCCACGATCATATCCTAGCCCTCGTGCGCAAGATGATGACCTTTTAAGCCCATTGGGGACTCCTAGGTTCTTTACTCCGGAAGCCGCACTGTCACCCGTTACACCCTCACAGTCAACATATGTCGAAGAGTTGCGCGCGCCACATCTCTCGGAAACCTTCCTCTACCCTGATGGCGAGCGTATGGTACCTTTGGTTGGTTCAGGATCACCCCAGAGAATAAAGAGGACGGCATCTGCACCTGCGACACCATTTGACCCTCGCTCTCCCATGAAGAAAATTGGGTTGTTATCCGGGCATCAGTTTAGGTTTGTCTCCCCAGTGCCCGTTCCGTTCCCACTCTAATGCATGAAGGATTTCAGCCCTCAAATCAAAGGACGACCTTCTCCGGATATGGAAGCTGTGGGCGAGATCAGCAGCCTTTTCCTGTCATTGTCAGGTTGAGGGTTCGCATGTGCTCAGTACGGAGCCTTAGAAGTTATCAGTTATTCACAGATACCCAAACACTATCGGTTCAATGCTTTGATACAGTATAGTTGCTGTGTCGAGTCTCGCAATAGTGCCCCATTGCTATCATTTTGAGAATCGAACAAACATAAGAATCTACGCGATGGCAAAGGCAAGACGACAATAATCAATTGAACTAAGTGATCCAGTTGACACAATACATGCGAGTATTAGTTATCAACGACCAGCCAACGAGCATGATCATGAAGCAATGTAAACTCGGAGGTAATCAAGTAAGGTTCGGC
The DNA here is from genome assembly GCA_018858115.1 of Tephrocybe rancida. NCBI lineage: Eukaryota > Fungi > Basidiomycota > Agaricomycetes > Agaricales > Lyophyllaceae > Tephrocybe > Tephrocybe rancida. The sequence goes on along the minus strand of JABCKT010006440.1, from coordinate 118,250 downwards.
GTTTTTATTTCGGATCTGGATCGGGTTGCAACTCCGCCGAAGAAAGTGACCAGCCTCGTTTGACGCGTCTCAATCTGAATTCCAGTGCAGTTGTGCTTAGGTTTCAACGCGAAATGTATGACTCCCTTGATTCCTCAGATATCCTCTTCCCGGCAAGTGGATCTCGTCTGTTGTCTGAATCTCCAATTCTACCCTCATCATCATCGTCGCACACTGGGCTTGGGGGAGACGATCTCTCATTGTCAGAGCTCTCCTTGACAGACAGGACCCCCTTAGCGCATAAACCATTCAGCCTCTTAGCGCCGACCAAACACGTACTGTCTACGCAACAGGATGGCTCGGACATTGATGATATTGACGCCGATGTCGGGGATGCCGTGAGCGATGACGAAGAGATTCAAAAGAACGAGCGGTACACGAAGAAGCTACGCGAGGACAAGCTCCAGAGCGATATCTTCATACTAAGGAAGCTGAACGCCTCTTTTGCTTCGTTCAATGAAGCACTACATGATACGGGATCTGCGAACCAGGTACACTGCCTTGCCCATGATTCATCGCGCATTTCTGAGTCCATCGTCTTATATAGCGTGTTGCAATGCAGCTAGAACAAACGGACGCCCTTCTGAACAAATATATTGGCATTCTTTCTAAATCTGAAGAGTTTACGCGTCTGATATTTGATCAGCAGTGGCAAGGAGCAGAGGCGGCAAGTCTTACACTCGTCTTCAGTATCCTTGCACTTACGTGGCCACTTGCAGGACGAAGATGCACTCGAACGCGAAGTATCAGCAGCGAGAGACAAGGCACAACGCGACGCCGAGGAGAAAGCCCTTGCTATTCAACAGGAAGAGGAACGACGCAAACGAGAAGAGCAGGAAGAGATCGAACAAGCGGAGAGACAGCGCGTTGAACGAGAGAAGAAAGAAAGAACAACTACTCGTGGCGGCGTCAGAGGTGTACGTGGTACACGGGCTTCTATGCGTGGAACGACTCGGGGAACGACACGAACAGGTAATCTATGAAATTCGATATACACATCTTGTCTAACCTCTCAATCAACCCAGCGCCAGGGGGCGCGACATCGACTCGTGGTCGTTCAGCAGGAACGGCTGCCACGGGAACCACCACAGGGACCACTACAACAAAGCTTCCGATGCCCTCTACTGGGGTACGAGTATCGTCATCGAGCTCGTCGGCTCGTGGGGTATCAAGGAGAACTTGATAGACATACATAATACAATGACTTTTTCTAGAGAAGCACTATCTAATCAACCCGAATTGCTCTGTATAGTCTATGGACAGCCCAGTAAGATGCGAGGAACCCGATCGTTCCTAGAAAAATGGTTGTCACTAGGATGCAAATTGAGAAAAAACTCGCCATACCTGTAGCCAAAAAGTCGACCAGCGTGAGGAGGATGAGGTATCCGAGATATATGACCACCCCTGACAGAGAATCAAGGGAGAGGCGAGTCGCCCAATAGAAAAGGCCATAACCGAAAACCCAGAATGCACTCCCACCACCTGTCAAAAATGCACGCCAATGCCATCTGAAAGGCCCGACTTGTTAACATCGCAAAGGAGGGGTCCGTATAATTTCATACCTGTATTCCTCCGCACATAAGATGAAATAGGTGAATAGGATGGCAACAGTAGCTGTCGTAAGCATCACAACACCAGCGGTGAGGGCTAAGAATCCAAATGCATAGTATGCTCGGGATGCAAAAAGACTCGTGAGGACATAGTATAGCTCAATGAAAGCCGCTCCTGTTAGACAACCATTAAAATTACGACAGAGCTGCACAAGTCAGTACTGACCAAAAGGAAGAATGCCACCAAGCACAGCTGCAGGCTGGAGAAAAGGCTTAGTATATGTACAAGGCAATTTGAATCAGTAGAAATGTACCCAAGGTCGTAGATATTTGGGTCCTGGAGGTATTTGACGAGGGATTGCATTGACACGTGTTGGATGCTCAACGGCCTGGGGGCCCTTTAGGAAATACTCGGTAAACAAGATGTGAAACGTGAAACTCACGCCCTTCTTGGAACCGAAGTAGGAACCAACTGCTGACAACGGGGCTGAGATGCCAAACCACAATAGTACGATCAGAAGCATAGTTCCTTGATAACGACATCATTAAGAACGACTCTACAGAGAGTATGTTGAACTCACCAAAGGGGACGGCACCCGAAGAACCAGCGATCAGCAGACAAAGATTGAGGATGAAGAAAATCATGAACACGAATCTACGACATAGTACATCAGAGGATACACCAACACATCCCGCAAGAGTGCACTCACGAGGGCAAAATAGTTGCGGTAAGGAACGAGTTCTTCCGGCGGTCAGATCCGCCTAACGAGGCATACACTCGACTAGAGAAATACCCTCCAATGCTATGGCAACTTGAATTTGTGTTTTTGAAATAGAAATGGCAGACACACCCTCCAAATAGCGACCAACACACCATCATCACGGTCGCAAGCGAGCCGCGATTAGAAGGCGACAGGAAACCCAGAAGCGCAAATACTGTCAAATGAAATAATGAGGGAGACATCCAAAAATATATGCAGTCATCAAACCGAGCGTGACAGCCACCATGGCACAAAGCTGACTTCCATTCCCGACCATAACAGACAAAACCATGGGATTTTGCGGTGTTCGGAAAACTTCCCCATGTACGAGCTTCCATCCCCAGTCTTCTTGAACGTCCTCCTGGGTGTATATGTCAGAGCTATGCAACTCGAATCAACTGGGGAGGCTTACGCTGAGATCGATAGCATTGTATCGAGATATCTGCATAACTTCGTAAGCAGGATGAGATTATGGTATTGGACTGGCTCACGTCACGGGAAACGCTCCGGGCAAGCACCATGTTGACCATGACACAAAGAAACACGGAAATTACGATGGAGTTGACCAAGCTGAACCAGTGAATACGAGGGTCCATGATATGGAGATAATTATCCCATCGGGTGGCCTGGGTTATGTCATGAGTATCTTGAGGTCTATGTGAGTGAGCAGGGCACGCACCCACGATGTATCCGATTCCTAAATTGCAGCCTACTGAGTCAAAATGGTTGTCGCCAGTAGAACGCCACGCACATTCCATGTAATGCGATACGTGTACCGAATGGTTTGATTCTGAGTTTCACTCAGTATCAGTGGACTCAATAGATCATGATTGCATGTCGTAGGCTCGTGTTGCAGTCCCCCAATACTGTCCAATACGTGTTAATGCCATATGCAGCCGCAGACAGGAGCTACCACTTCTAACCTTGATGGCCAGACTAGGACACCGACGATACGGAAGGTATCTGGGGTAGGTTTGTGATATCTGGAATCACATACTATGAATTGGCACTTGTCATGGAAGGCAAAGAAAAGGTCTTACCGGAACATGACGTCGTAATGGTTGTTGAAACTGGGGGGGTCTTGCAATTCAGCGTCGTAGTGACCAAGATTGAAGCCTTGGTCAAAAAAGATGTCTCCATTGCGGGTATCCGTCTTCATTGTGGCTGCTGGAAGGCCGTCGACGAGCCAATTGAGCTCGTAGTCTTCTCTAATGCGGTCGTTGATAAACTTGGCTTCTTCGCCCGTAACGTTGTCCACAGTACACAAGGTTCTGCAGGTTTTGTTGTCACCTAGCATTTTGATCTGTAAAGGGAGAGGTTCAAGAGAGAGGGATGCCCAGTAGAGCGTTTGCGCACATCGTATGGCGAGTTGAAAATCCTGTCTCCAAAAAGAATCGATCCTAACGATTCAGGCTGCTTGACAGCACCTCCGTCAGGCTCACAGAATCGAAATTTAGGGTTATAATAGTCATCTGGGGGATACAATCAGCTGCTAGGTCTAACCATAGTCGGAGATATACAGACAGTTTATCATGGATTTCTTTTTTGAGAGAGTTCATTATTACCTCCTGCAGCAGTCGCGTGCACAAGACTCACCAGCCTGTCGTCATCCCCGGTCATGAGTTTTGGTGTGAGGGCATTCACGAAGAGAGCAACTCTCTCATTGGCAATATAATCATGCGGGGCTGCACCAGGAAGATAAAAGGCGTCGACGCATAGCGTTGACCAGAGCACCGAGGCGACCAGGAATACCAGGCGCATAGTAGTGACGGGGGTACAAGGAGTTGTTTAAGTGTTTGCCTGCCAAATAAGATCATTCATCGTTTCCCCGATCAAAATTCGATCTTACAGAACTTACGCCTCGACTAATTTTTGGTAAACACTCTGGCGGTCCGCCAGTTATTTCGGACTCGTGCGATGGAATTCGAGGTCATCGCAAAATGTCATACGACTCGAGCGAGAGTATCGAGAATGAAGCTTGCTCGTCTGTTGTCTGTACATTTTCCTCAAGTTCACGGCTCAGTGACCTTGTTTTGTAGATGGCACAACCATGTTGCCCACGTTCATGCCTGTGGCAACTCAGGCAGCTATAAAGGGCCTCACAGCTGAACAAGTAGAATCCCTCGGCGTCAGCCTTATCCTCAACAACACATACCACCTTAATCTCCGTCCCGGTTTGGAAGTGCTGAAGGCAGCCGGAGGTGCACACAAATTCCAAGGCTGGAAACGTAACCTTCTCACAGTACAGTCGCGTTGCATTAGTGGTTGTTCCAAGCACTAACAGAAGATTCAGGACAGTGGTGGTTTCCAACTCGTGTCACTCAGCAAGTTCACCACCATTACAGAGGAGGGTGCATTATTTGAGAGCCCCTTCACTGGTGAACCTACAATGTTAACAGTGCGTCAAACAGTCCTTTCATCTTGTCTCCTATCTGACAGGATTAAACAGCCTGAAGAAAGCATCTCAATACAACACACTATCGGGGCTGACATCATCATGCAGCTCGACGACGTAGGTGAGTTGGTCTCTATCGAAATCACCATCCTAAATGAAATGCCATTCCCCAAGTCTCAAGCCTTACCGTTGGCCCTCGTGTCGGTGAAGCTATGGAACGATCCGTGCGATGGTTAGACCGATGTATCGCACACCATGAACGTTCGGGAAAGAAGGACACCCAAAATCTCTTTGCAATCGTTCAAGGTGGACTTGATCCAGAGCTCAGAGATCGATGTTTGGACGAAATGACAAAACGAAAAGATGGCGTCGCTGGATTTGCGATCGGCGGCCTGAGTGGGGGTGAAGAGAAAGGTAAATAAGATCATCCCGTTTAGTCCTTGTATCTCAATCTAATTTCTGCGGCAGATGTGTTCTGGCGGATGTATGTGATCAAGTTGTCTATCCTCCAAATGTCGTTGATTGTCCGATAAGAATCGAGCGCTGCACGGGCAAGCTTCCCGAAGACCGTATGTTCCCCCGAACGCCGGCCAACTCCTTCTGAACTCCTTTGCAGGGCCTCGTTATTCTATGGGGATTGGTTTCGCTGAAGGTCAGGGCTCTCCTGCCTTCTCTGTCACGACATTCTGAGCCAGACTCTAGATCTCCTTGTCTGTGTTGCGCTGGGAGTCGACATGGTGGGAAACGTTCTGCCTTCACATACATAATGTGACTTTCTGACAAATTGCAGGCTGATTGTGTGTTCCCGACGCGGACCGCTAGGTTTGGTGTTGCATTGACCCATCGCGGACCACTTAATTTAAGTATGTCATACCGGGGTCGACTGGTTCGTGACACTGACGACGACTGACATTTTTAAAAGGACTCAGCAAGCATGCTAAAGATCTACAACCCATCGACAGTACTTGCCCTTGTCCAACATGTACTGACGGGACCTCCCGTGCTATGCTGCACCACACCGTCACCCACGAAACCGCGGCCGCGCATAGCAAGTCGTCTGCTGAAATCTTCATATTCTTTTCATCAACCAATTTCACACAGCTATCACGTTACACAATATAACATTTCAGGCGCAAGTTATGGGACGCGCAAGATCAGCCATTCTGAACGGGACCTTCCCCGACTACCTACGGTCCTTTTTCGCGGAATACTTTGGGGATGTCGGGTATCCTGAGTGGTGTGTGAATGCACTGCGGAGCGTGGGCGTTGACTTGCTTGAGACTAGTAATGTGCCAATCATACCAGGGCAAGGTGCCAAGTGGGAGTATGCAGATTCCTAAGCATATTGTAGACACTTGCTAGACACAGACTACAATTTACCGCCGACCCTTCTTCTTGCCACCACCGTTCCGACTTGGCCGAGCATTTTTCGCTCTTTTGTTCTCCATGATCTTCCTACTCTTCCTGATCTGGTCATTCGTCTTGAGCTCGGACTTCACCCTGCCTATAGATTTGCCACCGAAACGTCCTCCAGGTAGGGTTGGCCTTTTGGATGGCCCAGCAGACGGTTTGGCTTCTGTTCCTCCTTTTTCCCTTTGGCTGAGCTGCCGCGCCTTTCTCTCGTAGCTGACGTGGAGTTTATCGAGGGGTTTAGCGGGGACCGCCGCGCTGTGTCTAAATCTTTGTCCGCCGGGGCCTCCTGGCCGACGGCCTGTTCCTTCATTTTCAGCCTCTCCAACTTTCGGTAATGATGTTCTGGTCTTGGTCTTCCATTCGTCGAAGCGACCGCTTCGATATGTTGCTGGCAGCTTGGTTCCGCTCTCTGTTGTCACAAGTTTGACGTTGTCTGCGCCAGCGCCATCACCTTGAACGAATTTCTTCTTTTTCCTGTCCCAATTCATTTGGCTCTGACGTTTTTGGCGGCCAGCAACAACGTCATCGCCAGTAAGATCAAAAGTGGCACTTTGAGCCTGTTGAGCGAAAGTGGCACCGTCATTCAGAGAATATCTGGAGCTCAAGACGGTCAGTTGTGTATAACGATACTATGGAAGGTAATCATACCCTTTCTCAGTTGCTGCCCCTTTCTGATAATGTGACATATAAAACTCAGAGTCTCGGTAGCCCTGCTTCTTGGTTGAGGTATCAAATACAGCCTAGGAAAAAGACTGTAAGAAAATATGATGACGTCAAAATCTCTGTTCGCACCGCAATTTCATCTTCATCTGCCATCTCCGCCTCTTGTCCAGTGGAAACGGGCTCGTCGGGTTCGTCCTGAGCCGCCGATGAGGTTGAGGCAAGAGCACGTTGAGCCGACCGGCTCAAAGCCTTTCTCCGTTCCTTCATGAGAGCCGCGTTCGTCGCATTGCCTTTTGTCCCAATCTCAAAAACGGTTTCTGAAGGTTTGAAGGAGTTGACTGAGCGTAAAAGGGCCTTTCTGGCCTCTTCTGCAGCTCTCCTCTTCTGCTCATCCCCGCCTCTTAGAAGTACAGGATGGATGCCGGTGTCCGAACCAGCAAGTAACCACTGTGGATCTTTGACCATCTCCTTCGCACGCTTGTAACTTGGAGGACTAGCTTTGCCTTTGCTTCTTTCGTACAGTGCATGCCCCCTCTTCATGACTTCTCGCAAAGTGGGCAGTGAGTGATTGGCATCTTCAAGCGCTCGAATGTACTCGATGTCCTCGTCAATTTTGCTGCGCTCGAAAGTCCCTAGAACAAGGGAATCGATGTAGGGCCCATCACCATTGTCTGTGACATCGTTTTTCAGTGGACGGCCCAAAAACAGCTGAAGATCCAAGAGGTACGGCAGCTCTGCATTGGTGACGAAGGACCAGGCCCAGCCCTGTCGACCGGCTCGGGCAGTTCGTCCGACTCGATGAACAAAAACCCTGGCTCCTTGAGGAAAATCGTAGTTGACAACGTTTTCCAAGACGGGAATGTCTATGCCGCGCGCTGCGACATCCGTAACCACGAGAATACTTGTGATTCCACGACGGAACTGATCCATCTGGAACGTTCGCGCCGACTGGTCCAGAGAGCCATAGATATGGGATACTGCGTAGCCAGCGGTTGTTAGGAAAGTAGTGACAAATTCGACGTGATGTTTTGTGGCCACGAAGATTAGCGTTTGGTGAGGCGCCGTGAATTGCTCCGGGTGTTTGAACTTGGTCTTTCGTTTCTTTTCAGGAACATGCTCTGCTGCTTCCATATGAGCGCTCCCGAAAGGAACTTTGATCACGTCACGGAGGAGGGAGAGCAGGCAGGCTTCTTTCTCTACTTGTTTGACAGAGAAGAATGCCATCTTGAGGTCGGTACTGATCTTGCTTTCAGCATCTAACCGCACGAGCTTCGGCTCCTCCAAACCAGCTTTGGCAAATTCAACCAAGGATTTAGGCAGGGTGGCTGAGAAGAGTAGAGTTTGCCTGGCAGGAGGAAGTCGATGGATGATCTCAGTGAGGGCTGTTTCGAAACCCATCTCGAAGAGCCGATCAGCCTCATCGAAGACGACGTACTGGATCGACTTTAGGTCCATATTCATTTCAACGATCAAGTGAAGCAACCGTCCTGGTGTTGCAATGATACTGGAAAAGATAGATTTTAATCTAAAACCCGAAATAGAAGGGAGTGCTCTTACACATCAGGGTTGTTCGTGATCATTTCGAACTGTTCGTCGAGACCTTCACCACCAACAATAAGGCCCCATCTCAAGCTCTGACCTTTTTTCGTACTATCACCCTCTTTGTCGCCTGCATGGTCTCCAGTGCCACCGTGCCACCCTCGGGCCAATTCCTTGCCAACTTTGAGTATTTGAAGTGCCAATTCTCGAGTGGGTATGAGGACCAGGGCCCTAGCACCAAAAGCCGTAGCATGTCGGCCTCCTAGTCTTTGAACCAGAGGAATCATGTATGCAAGTGATTTGCCAGATCCTGTACGCGCCATACCGACAAGGTCTCGAGGAGGGTTGGTCAAAAGGGCGGGTATCGAAAGTCGCTGAATGGGTGTTGGTATCCTGTATCCCTGAAGAGTCAAAGAACGAAGCAAAGACGGGTGAAGTCCTGCAACGAATGCATTCAATACAGTTTCAATAAAGAAGCCAATTGCACCGACCCATGCTCTGGAAGCTTCCTCCACCAAGTTCACCCTTGACAATCTTGCCCTTCCCCTTAGCTTGCTTTACCACGTCAGTTCCTCCTTTGATGTCCCTCTTTGCGATGGAATTCTGCAGGAAGTCATTGAAATCATCGTCATCTGAGTCTTCTGCAACTATTTTCGCTTTTTTGCCAGAAAGCGCGTTGGAAATATCCACTTCGTCGTCGGATGAGTCGTGTGCATACGATGCAGATACTTCAGAATAATGATCGTCGTCGACAACGTCTGCCCGTTTGCGCTTTGGACCAGCCATGGTGTTAAAAAGTGTATTCACTGGCATTCGCGATCATAATTTTTGAATTGAGCGCTTCCCTTTTAAACAAGGTTCAACAACGAACGTCACGGTGCCTGGCACCTCTGGCCCAGAATTGCTCACAAGAGTCCTTTCCGGGTCCTTTCACTCTTTTACCACGACCACAACACGTACCTGGACACTTTCTTCAACACCAGGCCTGGTTGGTCAAGTACTTATGGCGGCCTGGGTGATTCGAGCCTATTTGGGCAAACCATTTTTCCTAGGCCAAACTTAGACCTTGAACTTGAATCAGATGGCGATTGAACCTTGCCTTACGGATCCGGAACTGTTCGGAGTCTCCTACAACGTCCTACTTCAAACTCACAAAACTCTTTTGGAGTGCTTTCTCGTCTGTTTGGAAAATAATACTGTTCAATGACAGAACTAGCGACCTCAATATCCTTGGGCTTTCCACTACACAGGCTCCAACATTCCATCTCTCTGTTGATCTGATGAGCACACCTCATCACCCCATACTTACCGTTACCATCATGGTGGGGAGACGACGCAAGACGACCATCGTCAGCCAGTTGCCGGTCATGTCCATAAAGTTGATCTTGCATAGCTTTATTCATGATCGAGATCTCAGAACCTTTTAAGAAAACGCTCTGGCTTCGCTTTACATCTATAACTGACCCCCACGACTTAACGCCATGAAATTTATGACTGTTACGACCCCTTTATGCCTTGTTATCATGCTCGCCAGCTCGCTTTCCTCTGCATTGCCAATTGTTAGACGAAATGTCTATGCACGAGATGACTATGCACCCCGGATCCTAACTCCCTCCAAAGGTGATGCGTGGATTGTTGGAAAAAACCAGACTGTTACATGGTCGGTGTTTCTTTGGTTACAGTTCCTTCATACCTTCCACTCATCGTGGGCCGAAACAGGGACACTTCCTCGCCACCGGAGCGCATCACCAACAAGGTTGGCAGTATTCAGTTGCGAAAGGGTGACATTACGCTTCCTTGTAAGTATAATCGAAAATCAGGCGCTATCATGTTTGGTGTGCTTACCTGTGCTGATCTTTACTAGTAATACTGGCCGAAGAGTTCGACATCCTCTCCGGTAGCATCGTTGTGACGGTCCCCAGAGTCATTCCAGGTGATGATTATCGCGTTGTTTGTGAGTACTGTGTTACCGAGTTTCGTTCAGCTGCTAACCAACAGACTAGTATTTGGCAACTCGGGTAATTGGAGCCCTCCGTTCTCTATCTCCCGGCAGTAAAAATTGGATTGACAAAAATGCATACTTTACTTTTACTTCGCCTGCTGGTCCAGGCGTTCTACTGAATTGTAGCATAACACTACTTTAGAGCAATCTTAATCTGTACAATATCAATACGACATACAAACGACGAACATAACTTTTCCTTATCACTGTCTTCGCCACGAGAGCGGAAATGTATTTTGGCTTCCGTCCGTCCAGATACTTAATGGGTACAAATAAGCAAATCTGAAGTGGTTAAGCATCGGCTATGGGTGCATCATGACAGGTATATCAGTACAAGAGAGTACGCGAACCTGGTGAAAATCATAAAGAATATCACTGGGTGGGTAAGCCCTATCCACACCAGTCGACCTTTCTAGCCCTGTGTGGCAATTCATTTATCAACTCGGTGCTCACGTCGGCGCCTACCAGGAGCGCAGGCTTGGCATGTAGGTAGTTCGATATCAAATCGGTTTAGACTGAGACTGGTTCGTCTTGCCAGTCCTCGGCTCTGAAACCTGATTGAGTTATTTTATGCGGCCTGACCCAGAGTCCGAGAATCTACTGTGATGTATGCTAGTTCACCGACCGGATAATCATCCATTTATTTGGGGAGCGATTTCAGAATCTTCACACCCTTGACGTCGGACCAAACAAACATGTGGCGCTCCGTGGCGTCGGACTCCCGCGACGATGGTGCTATCAAATAGTGACGGTGGTTATCAAAGGGAATAGAAAGTGTGTCATTATACGGCTAGAACGCTGTCGCAGCTACTAAATTCGGGCTTGACATCGCCTAACCCAGGCCATTCTACCATTGTGGGGTAAAATCTCCTGAATTATGTGCTTATATGTTTACGTAGGGTGTATGGATGTCAACATCAATCCAACAGACATGACTCTGCCCTGTTGGCTGCCAGGATAAGCAGTTTGTCCTTTCCGGCGCGTAATATAGCTACTCGGCCATTAATCAGTTCTGACTTCGGGAGTTTATAATATGGTTCCGGCACTGTCGTGTTGTTGACATAGAGCCCGCGGCCCTGGACCAGCTGTCTTGACGCAGCTATCCAGTAGACAAATCAGGGCTTCGCTGGCAGTGAATAGAATGAAGATAACTCACACGCCGAAGCCACGAGGTGATATCTGGCGGCGAGCTTCATGATAGAAGTATCTAGCAGTTCTGCCTCGTCTACCATGACGAGGCGCGGGTCACCTTCAAAAGCAGATGTGATTTGATGTGCAGTAAGTCCGTCGTAATTAGACTCGAAAAGGAGTTTGGTCAGGGTGAGTGCACGAGAAACCCCGGTACCTACACGACGTCAATTCCAGAAGGAGTACGAGGGGTGAAGGATTAAGCACCTGTGTGGACTATTTCAGTCACTTCGGCTGCCAGATGCTTCTGTGCTATGCGCTTTTCAGGTTGGGCCTACTGACCATCAGAAGGAGCCCAAACAGTCAAGCGAATAGCCGCTCACTCTATGAGACTCCATTATAGAGGCAATCTTCTCAAGTCCCAAAAGTGTAAATAGTTTCAGGTATTTTTCAACGTCAGCGTCGTCGACTTTGACGAAATACTAGAGCGCAGAAATGAGATGAGATACTCAAACCAAATTGATGTCAAGGAACGTGCCTGATAGAAATCGAAGACACTCGTCAAGTTTGCGTCTAGCCATACGGCATTCCCTGCACTCTTTCCAAATTTTTCTCCTGAAGCCGTCGTCAACAACGGAGTGGTTAAGCCAAAGGCCTCGGCTTCTGTATCTTCAGACGCGGGATTCTCCAACCGGCCAATCAGTTCAATCCCTGCGAGGATATTTCCCCATTGATCAGATCCGCCGATTTGGATAGTGCAGCGGTGGCTTCTATTGAGATGATAGAAATCGTAGGCCTGAAGCAGTTGGTACGTGAACTCTGTGAAGGAAAGGCCACGTTGGGAAGTCAAGCGAGCCTTAACACTGGTCACCAACGTAAGTCAGTTGCACAAGGTATAGAGTGTACAGAGAACGGACCTTTCTCGATTCAACATAGTGTTCACTCGCGCGTGGATTCCTACTGTCCGCAGAAATTCAAGCAAATTGATGTCTTCGTGCCATAGGAGGTTACTCGTGACAGAGGGCTCCATGACCAGTCCTTCGAGGTTCACTCCCCGTGCTTGGGCGTATCCTGAGGCTCGCTTGAAGAAAGTACGGATACCCTCGGTCAGACTGTTGACATTGTCACCGACTTGCTTAATATCAGCGGGTTGCCGCTCGGTGAGTCGCCCAGATGGGTCGCCTACACGGCCAGTCGCGCCGCCTATCTGGCACGGTTGTAGAGAGACAGCTACCACGTGCATAACACTGAAGACTCACGAGGGGTATGATGCCATGGCCTCGAAGCTGGAAGTGCAGCAAACACATGAGTGGGATCAGATGGCCAATATGCAACGACCCCGCTGTTGGGTCAACCCCGACGTATACAACTTGTCGCTTTGATTCTAGTGCGGCGCTAAGCACCTCTCGCCTTGACCTCAATGGTCAAGAGTAGAACAACAATGTTTCGATGTAACGTACCGTGTAACATGGTGAACGAAGCCACGCTCGGTGAGGTCCTCGAGAAGCCCAGGATAGTTGGTATAGGCCTTGCATTGCCCTTTCGTCAAGATAGAACGCGCATGTCGCGTTGAATGCCGACCCAACAGGAAGAACATGGAAGTTTGCAAAACTTGTTATTTACGTAACCACGCTCAGGTACGATGTATCATTGGCTTGAACTTTACACTGACTACATATAATGTATGTATGATCACTGACTTGATATAAACGTGGTTACTACGTTATGGATGAAAGCATCGTCCTCGACATTTGCACCCCCTCCAGCTGAAACAAAATCTTGAGCCAAAGATATTGATGATGACAGCATCTGTAACCTCACCCATATGTCCCCAAAACGACTCAATCACTACCAGGCGAGCATTACCTTGGCATTGTGATACCTCGATTTCGTTGTCTTCGGGCTAAATCATGGTCAGGTGCACGCTTGGCAGGTATCAAGAGGCCTCTGCGTACCGGAAAATAGAGGTCGGTCTTGCAAGGCATTATGAGCCCGCGTGCTTTGATTGACGCCAGGCTTTTCTGAAGATCTCCGCCGTCGCGTATCAGGGAGATGTCGCCAGTTTTCCATGTTTCTAAGAGGGTAAGGAGGTCGTTTGCATCCCATCGCGTGACAAAGCTCTCTTCCCATTCCTCTCGAATAAACGAGTTCAGGTCAGGGTACCTTGGCCGCATTCAATGGCGCGTCAAAGGGATAGGGTCACAGTACCTTCCACCGTGCAGATACCCATGATTGCGATACCACTGGAATTATGATTTGAAAAGTACCGAATCGTGTAGGACAGAAAAAACTAACGGTCTGGCCATATGCCCATCCGCTATAAACGCGGCCGTATGCTCTCAATCCGCGTTCAGGTGTCGATTTATAATGGCCGTCCTCAAAATCCTTTGAAGCAGTGAGAGTGGCTTTGAGGCCTTCAAGGAAACTTTATGACCATTAGGATAATGAAACATTTATGCAAGGTGGTAACTTGCCATTGGTTGTGCGGGCTCGTTCGAGCAGAACCACATATGGATACATATCTATGAATTCGATGAATTCGATACAAGTGTTAACATGTACTTAACTCACCTCTTAACGTAATCAGGATAGACGACTGGCCAGTAGTAAGCCTGGAGAAGGTGTGTCTTGAGTTCGAAGAGTTGAGTGGAGTACGTTTTGAATACCTGCTGACCGCCCATGGAGAACCCAATCACAAGAAAGACTTCTTGAACGCCGAGCTTTTTTGTGAGGACATCATATTGGGCCCGGCTTCATAAACATTGAGTAAGAGTTTACGTCTTGATTTTGCACAGCTCACATGTTGTCCTCGTAGGACACGGATGGGAAGTACGGGCCATTGTAGGGAGTAGGCTGTGCAAGTGGGGATCATAGGTTGTGGTATCAGAGAATGAGAAAGGGCTGGCATTACCGTGTTGGAAGGGGACGAAGACTTGGTGGCGGCTCAGACTACGCATAGAAGTCACGCTGCGAGGCTCACCTCTCCATTGGAGAAAAGTGCAAAAGTAGCGATAAAGTAATTGTCAGGATTAAGGACCTGTCCTGACAAGTCAACAAACATGCCAACTCTGGAAAGAGTTGTATTGAGATTGCCTTGTCACTTCCAACCATGTACAATTGGCCTGCGCCAGAATGCCATTAAGTTATATTTACAGACGCCAAGATTTGGAGACAGACTGTCAAGTTTTCCACCGTAGCAAGTGGGGAAGACTATGCAGGGATTCTTGGGATTGCCATAGGTGCGAAAGGCAGTGACTGCGTCTGGAATGACACCGCCCTTGACACGAAAGCGACCGTGGTGATAGTACTGGGTAGAAGACATGGGGAGTGGGAAAGTATTTTAGACGGCATTTATAGGTAGCTCTTGGTGGTGGGAAGGATGTTGATCAGATGATAGTGAAGTTAGATCTCGCGACTGTCGCGTCTTGCGAAAATGAATCACGAGACTAGCACGTGAGTGATACAACTATAACAGTTTTAGAAATAAGGTTCAGGCGCCGGAAGATGCCAGAGAGGGAGAGCAAGGTAGGGTCTCGCTATCGACCTCGACCGCAAGAATGGGCTGTACGTTGTCGCTGCCGTTCCCACCGTTCTCAACCGTCTCATGCTCATCCCTTGACAGCCAACAAACCTCGTGGTCTCCAAGCCGCCCGCAAGCTCCGCAACGACCGTCGTGAGAACCGATGGGTTCGTCTCAAAATCTTATCCTAGCCTACTATGCCTCATTTGCGTCCTCTCTAGGCCGACAAAGCTTATAAAAAACGTGCCCTCGGAAACATCTACAAGACCTCTCCTACTGGTGGATCATCGCACGCCAAGGGAATTGTGCTCGAAAAAGTCGGTGTCGAGGCGAAGCAGCCCAACTCTGCCATCCGCAAGTGTGTGCGTGTGCAGCTCATCAAGAACGGAAAGAAGGTTACTGCTTTCGTGCCCGTGAGTTGCTTGAAGTCTTTGGTATAGTCTCTCATCTAATCACGGATGTTAGAACGATGGTTGCCTTAACTTTGTAGATGAGAACGACGAGGTCCTCATCTCTGGTTTCGGTCGCCGCGGAAAGGCGAAGGGTGATATTCCTGGTGTGCGTTTCAAAGTTGTTAAGGTTTCCGGTGTGGGTCTGCTCGCCCTCTGGAAAGAAAAGAAGGTCCGTCAGGCCACATATCTTTTCTTATTTCAGTTGCTCAGGTCATCTACAGGAGAAGCCCAGGTCATAAGCGTACGATATTGCTCGTTGATTTTACTTCTTCTCTCAACCCATGATCATGTTATGTTACGCATGCATCTCCATTCAAATATAATTTGAAACCATCCTTTCTTGTATACCACACTGAGTTATCCGCCAGAAAGACGATCATCGTCCCCTGTCAATGAGTCAACTTATATGTCGCACATGGATATTGATCATCTTGATGCGAGTGAGGTTCCTTGAGGCCGTCCTTTGTCCTTTGAATTCTCTTTTATGTCTGCTGTGAGACCGCCGTTGCCACCTAGGCGGCAAGCACCAGCCCCACCCTCTTCACGTTCATCCACTGAACCAGAAGATAAAGCTATACCACTGGGCATCGCAGCTCGCATTGCTAGCTTGCAGCTAGATCGAGTTGGATTGGGGTATGCAAAACCTGCGGTCGCTAAAAAACCACCGCCGATTCCTGCTCGTCGAAAAGAGTCAACGCCACTTCGGGAACCCGGGCCTAATGAAAATACAATTCAACCTGAAGAGACAGTGGAGACTCGAAACACGCATCCCCCACGCATCCCACCTAAATGGACCCGTCCAAAGCCAGAAGATCTCGCACGGGCGCTTGCTCGGCGCCCTCCTCCTCCTCCTATCAACAAATTCCCTGTTTCCCAAGTTCATACACCTCCTAGTTCGCCCCCGTCTCCACCTAATGCAGGGCCTCCCCAGCGTCGTCTCCCTCCCATGCCGCCGCCTCCGTCTGAGCCGGAAATATACCAACAAATCTCCGAGAACGACGCACCGCTGGTCGGTGAGATAGATGATGAATTTGGCTCTTGTTCTGAATGCCGGGACTACACTCATGTCGATGCACATGCTGCAACATTCCCCCGACATTTAGTGACTTCGCTCGATAATCTCGCGTACGACCTGACCGAGCCTTTCCCTTACGAGGTTGAGAAAGCGCGTGCCATCTTCACATGGCTGCATCATAATATTGCATATGATGCCGAGTCCTTCTTTTCAGGAAATATCCAGGCATCAACGGCTGAATCGACTTTGTCATCTGGCCTAGCCGTTTGCGATGGCTACTCGGGCCTTTTTAAATCCCTTGCAGAAAGGGTGGGCATACAGGTCCACAAAGTTACAGGGCATGGCAAGGGGGTAGGATACGAGGCTACCGGACCCGACTTGCCCGTACCTCAATATTCGGGCAACCACGCCTGGAACTGTGCCCATTTAGATGGAGAGTGGCATCTTATCGACTCGTGCTGGGGCGCGGGCGCCCTTAGTGGGTCGCTCTATCAGCAGAGATTTGCTCCAATGTGGTTTACATCTCCCCCCCGGGAGTTTGGCCGCACACATTTCCCTGAAGACCCTGCTTATCAGCTCATGTCCGAGGAAGATGGTGGCCCTGTATCATGGGAGGACTACATCATGGAGCCAGCAGGTCCTACAATCTTTAGTGATTTTGACAAACTAGATCTATGGCGAACAGCGCTACAGCCGTCGACCAGGGCTATCCAGGGTGGCACTCGCGTCGTATTCTACGTCTTCAAACGCTGCGAACACATGTCCACGGCGGATTCGGACAACTTTGTCTATATGGTTTCCGTTGGGAATGAGCGTGTGCCACTAGAGGTCAATCCTGAAGGCGGATGGGGCGCCGACGTATTTATTCCTCATGGATCTGGTGAAGTGTCATTGTTCTACGTGACTACTGTGAATGGCCAGGACGCGAAGGGCATTGGGATGCGAACTTTGAAAAATGCCTTGGGTCGTTCAGCGATGTCATTCGGTGGCCTTGCCAAATGGACAGTGGTTTAATTATTCGAGAGCCAATCCGCGGACAGATAACTATTATCTTGGGTTATCGAGATTAGAATGTAGTTCAGGTATATGTATAGCATGTCCAATGTGCGAGATGGTTAATAACTAGAACTATTAATCATGGAACTCTCACTCCTTGCGTTCCCAGATACCTCTTCAGATCGGCAATTAACTCAAGTTGCTGATCCAGGGTTAATCCGCTGACTATGGTCTGTAGGACACCACCAACTGTGACGTGGTGCTCACGAATTAGGCTGCTATAATAGACATAGGTGAAGACCCCCATAAGGAACCTGGTGAGAGTTGTTATCAGTGGAAGGAGGTAGGGACGGAGGCACTCATGACGTACTGGCAATCCATGCGATCAGTCATACCTCCGTGTCCTGGAATACTGTGCCCGAAATCCTTGATATTGAAGGCGCGTTTGAATCCGGAAGCAAAGAATCCGCCGAAAGGTGCAACGAGAGATGCGAAAAACGACAGAAGGAGAAGATGATACTGATAAGGCGCGTATGAGATAGTGCTGACGGTACGCCCGAACTGTGTGATCGCAAGAGGTCATGTAAAATCTGAGTGATCACTTCAAATGTACGAACCAGGGTTGACAAAAACACCGCCACAGGCTTCCAGATCTCCCATTCATTCCAGACGAAGACAGGATTGGGTGTACATCGAGTTGGATTCCATGCGCTGACGCCAAGATCATGCACAGGGCATATCATGTAGTCGAATCGCATGAAGTATGTTCCCCATACGACACCGAAAAATAGTGTGGACCAAATTGCACCAACGAAACCCTCCACAGTTTTCTTCGGCGAAAGCTTTATCAACGGAGTGCGACCAAATGTGATGCCCCAGACGTAAGCAAAGACATCGTTGCAAATAACAAGGGAAGCGGGGACCCAGAACCAAATGAGGCCCTCAAGGATATTGTTGACAATGAAATGGCTGGTAAATTATTAGGCACGGGAAGGCGATGTGACAGAAACCGACTGACCTTGATACGACTATAAGCAGTAAACTCATGTGCACCCAGCAGAAGAGCCCAAACTGCTGCTTTAAATACCCTTTCTTGAGTGACATTACGAAGCCCATGAAGCCAATCGTATACAGAATGAAGCTGATCATACGGTGGTTGGTTGCGAAAGGGAGAAGCTGTGCATCGGCAAAGACGACATGCTAGGGAAAGGAGATCAGGACATGCATTCCAGAAACCGAAGAAAATAGCGGAGTGCAAACCTTGAAGTAGTAGATAATACTCTCTCCATAAAGGAAATAGTTTGTCACAGCGAAAAAGTACCAGTTAAGTGTCTTGCTCCAAGGATCCTTTCCGCCCATGTCCTCCACATCGTAAGACTCTGGTTTTGTAGACTTGAGCGAGAAAAGCGCCGTGACCTCCCTATAGACAAGCGTCTGGCAGAGCATGACGAGAAGTATCATGTATGCGTGTCCGAGGAGTAAGAGGCCTAACGACGCGTCGATATCAAGACTGACAGATATGGCAACAAGAAATACGTACCAATGAAGCCACCGATCATGATGAACGTCCATAGCGTGCGGGTGATAAAACTCTGTCGTTTTTTGGCTTTTTCAGAATCTTGCGAAAGCGCCACTCCAGGTGCCGGGTGTGCCTCGACAGGCAACCTTGCGTGTTGTTTCTCCTCTAATTCCGGGACCGACTTTCGAGCGTCTGTGGTAAGCGGGGGCTTGGGAGGGGTTACAATAGATATCACTGGCTCTGCCGGTGGTAGATTTTTCGGTGTAAGGGCAGGAGCTGCCGTTGCGACGACAGCATTAACTGAAGCATTATTCTTGAGTGAATCGACCACAGGTGGAGGGAGGGTCGGCAACGGTTTTACGATGTGTGAGACAGGGCTAGGTGGAATAATATCCTCCAAGACATTCGAGGTCGCAACAAGGGGTGACGAGGGCACATCCGACGATTCTGCCGTAGTCTCAGGAGTGTGTCCACGTTGAGCCTTGGCTAGCGCCTTCTGTTGTTGGCGCTTCTCAGTACGAGCAATTTTCTGAGCTTTTTTAATAGCGGACTTGGAAGGCCTGAGCTCCTGTTGCGCTGAGCTGGTGAACGGTTAGGTCATACGGCTTGACATGAGACGAAGAGCGTTCACCTTTCAGCCGACGACACTACAACAGTATCCTCTTCCCCTGACTCCTCCCCGGAGTCGACGGCGAGAGCGTCAAAGGTGGTTTTGGAGGCGACTAAGGAGCGTCCGCCAGCAATCCGACTCATGGTGGTCACGGCTTGAAGTAATTTCTTAACACGCGCCATGTTTACACCCACGAGTCAGCCAAATAAAGTCGCAAACACATGAATTCAAATTTTGTCTAATAGTGATAGGATGCTACAAAACCATGTATTGGTTAATGATAAAAATTACGAGTTCGATAGCGCCAGCAGAGTCCAATGCAATGGGTGCATCCTAAAATTTCCATTCCTCCTCGGCTTGCATAGCCCACGGGACTAGCAACAAACAGTCAGATCAAAAACTTCTGGCACGGAAACCAACCAACGTACATTTGGTAAGAAGCGTCTTGGAGAATAATTTTTCCAACGGAACATCGTGAGTCTTGCACCAAGCCACAGTGATTCTTGGGAGTAATAAGACGGTAACCAGATGTGATCAAACAATGTCAACTCACCGAGGGTCCAAATAATTAATTTTACTAACGAGGAGAGCGGTTAGATATGACGACGACGGAGAGACCGAGTTTCACTAACCTGGTTCCCAGGGCTACCTCTTTCCCAGCGTCTCGATCTTCGATTTGAAGGGCGAAACCCTTGATCTTCTCCGTGAGTTTGTCGATGGCTTCTTCGAGTTTGTCGGCAGGTTTGTCCTTTTTTAGAGCAGCCTTTTTGGATCCTCGCTCGTCGGCGAGCCTCTCAAAGTCCTCTTCAATGGCCTCTAGTCGCTCCTGCAGTACTTTGTTAGCCAGGATTTGCTTTCCTTCCTCTACGAGTTTCTCGTTATCTTTCGCGAATTTTTTTTCTGCCTTCTCGATCTCTTTCGCCTTGAGCTCCTCTTCGTAGGCAACGATCCAGTCGTCTTCTATATCCGACTCATCCTCTGCGTATTTCTTGTTCTTCTTGTACTTCGAGTCAAGATTGAACAGCGCGTGACGCAGTTTCATCCTCTCATATTTGAGACTACGGTGCTATGTGACAGTGTAAGGACGGATGAAAACAAATAACAGTTGATGGCATACCTTATGGCGCATCTTTTCCATTGACTGATCGTGAGTTTTAGGCGCACTACGTTGATGGTTGCAAAGAATTGCAACCATTCTGTTAGCCTTATTATAAGCATTGAGTTTCTCCTGCTGTGTGGCGCCCGAAAGGTCGTCCTCGTCTAGGAGACGCTGGAAGGTGCTCGAAGCGTTGAAGGTACGGAATACCTTCGCGGTAAGGCCTTTCATCTCTGTCGTTAAGTGTTTATTAAGAGAACCAGTCTGAAGAGAAATCTCGGGCATTAATATCAGATGAAGAAGATTGTTGAGGTCAAGCTTACGTTTACGCGATCGAACAGATTGTCGTCGTCATTCTTGTTCTCTTTGAAAATTCGGAGGTTTTTGAACACTTGCGGTTCAACATCGATACGTTTGTAGTATCGAATCGAATCTTTTCCGAGGAAATCGAAGATGATGAAATTCGGCAACTCCAAAGTCACATGTTCACACCGGAGCGAGCAGCAGCCAACAGTGTCCGCCTCGTCCTCGCCTTTCTCGTTCCCAGCACGAAGGGCGAGTTTGTCGATGAAATACATGGCTGTTGCCCGTTGGCGATCGGCCATGACTTTTGATTTGAGATCACGCGTGTAGTTTTGGCGAATACGATCGACATGATTCTGAAATGAAACGTTGAATGCTGTGGCCCTGCGTCCGGAACGATACTCACCTTGAGTTCCCGAGCCTTCTCAAACTTCATCATGTCGCTCTGGCCCTTTAGAGAGCTTCCTGCAGCCAGGAAGACATATTTATGGTTACTATTGACATTTTCTGTCCAGTTGGCGAGCCAAGTAACAGTGGTGTCATGCGTAACAGCCTTCCATTTGCCAGGCATGTTCGGGACTGGAATCGTGGCATCCTTCCCTATATTGATCGTAATATCTTCAGGCCTCACTCGGTACTAACGCATCCATCAGCCCCCGAAGTACAAATTGTGGAACTGCTACATACTTTGAGTGCTCCTTTCTTCGGATGATCACCACGGCCTCTAAAAAGGCCGGGAGGTTCGACGCGAAAGTTGCCAACTTTTTCCTTGCGTCCGTCGAGGAGACACGTCGTGTATTTGGCTTCGAAGTCGTCTTTAACTTTCTTGGCGTCTTTTTTATCTTGTGCCGACATAGCTTTCTTTTTTGCCCTCTCCGCCTCGAAATATTCGTACATGGGACGGAAGTCACACGACTCGAAAGAGGTGATATTTGTGCCATCAAGCTAAGATGGTCTGAAGGTCAGAATTATGGCGGCATAATTGCCAAAATCACGAACAGGAGGATGGCTCTTCAAGACAAGTTTCCAGTCATCGAAAAAGTTTTTATTGAACGTGGCGTCCTGAGCATGATCGGTCTCCAGCATTGCTCCATAGAAGCCGGCCACTTCCTCCGCAGCCGAGGAAAGTTCAACTTCCTTCCCTGCACATCAATGTGAGATGGCGGCCACCGCACAAGAAGAAGACGGCGCATACCGTTATATTTCATTTTGACATGTTGCGGTAGAGGCTCATACGGAGGAGGAAAGATGACGCCGTTGTGCTCTAGCGTGTGCCATTTGATTGAGCCATCTTCATTGGCATCTGCCTCCCACCATTTGAAAACTTCTTCCTCTTCCTTCTCCTCCTTCTTCTTCCTTCCACCTTTGACTGGAGAACTGCCTGCGGCCTCTTTTGCAGCTTTAGTAATATGCTTCTTGGGCTTAGGGGTGTCGGAGCCAGATGCGTCGTCTTCCTTCTTGGGTTTCTTTGTCCGAGACTTTGTTGCTGGTTTTTTGACTGGTACGGGTTTGACGTCGTCAGCGTCACTCTCCGCCTGGACCTTCCGCTTTCTCGAAGAGGCCGGCTTCTTGGGTGGGATGATGGGACTCTCGCTGTCCGACGCGTCGTCGGATTCTTCTCTGACTTTCTTCTTGGGCGGCTTCTTCGCTAGGCCATTAGCCTTGCGGGATGTTGCAGCTTCAACACCACTGCCGGAGGATGCACCTTCCGACTTCACGCTCGGTTTACCGTTAGCGCGGCTGGAGCGAGCGGATATGGTGGTAACTGCTGCGGCTCCGTCCATTGCAACGGTGGCAGTCCGTTTGGCTTTGGCCGGAGAGGAAGCCAAAGGTGTATCTTCATCGCTGGAAGACTCGGCATAGACAGGCTTCTTGCGCTTAAGATGACGGGGAGGAGTAACGAGTGGCTCTGATTTGAGTATCGTTTGAGACTACGTGAGGTGGCAGTAACAGCATGTGTTAGACACTTGTTAATAATGCTCTGAATGAATACTTGAACATACCAACGGCAATTCATCATCTTCACTCATAGATACATCCCTGCTGTCTTCTTCTGCGTGGTGTTTCCCGTTAGAAACGCCGTTACGGGTGTGCCCATTAGGAGGTGAATTAAGAAGCGAGCGTCGGTCCATAGTGAGAGCGGGGGCTTCTCTAGGTATGAGTTTTACTGCAGAACAGATTGAACGCGCCGGGCGATTGTTGAGGACTGGCAAGAAACGAGATATGGTCAAACAGGAAGCGTATACTGGGAGGAATGAGACAAGTCGTTGGAATTGATCAAATTTCCGGACAAGTCGCATTGACTTGCCCTAAACCTGTCAGATCACGACACCTGTCTGATTGTCCAAACCCACCGGCACAACTCGGTCGGCTGTTTCCATTTGGTAACCGCTATAAACATTGACCACGAAGTAAGTCCGTTTTCTACAGGTTCCTCGCAGTCTCTAATCGCCCTTTATCAGCCATGCCCAATCTTCCACTCTTCAGGGATCCGTGGGCCAAAAGGGAGGCTTGGAGGAAAAGCCCAGTTTTCTCCAACCGTGTCATGTTTCGTCAACTATTCCCTGGCTTTGGTATTGCAGTGGTCGCTTTCACTGCCTACGTTATTGGAGAGAACATCTATCTGAGCCAAAAGCCACCAACCAGTCACCATCATTAGCTGCGTTCTGGGAAGAGGTGTGTGCTGTCTACCTCTGTCTCTGTTTCTGGTACAGACCGCATAAATCCTTCAGGGTAGATTTTTGATACATATTCAAACCTCGTTCTTATCCGCCTAGCACGAATAACTCATCATCTTAACGCTGGACGTCTTGTTTGTCGCCCACACCGTTGCCACACTTACCATTCCCTTGAACACACGTCCCTCAAGCAATCTGATGAACTCGGACCCACAATAAACCCACAAGGCCTCATGCCACTCAAGCTCCAGCGACTCGCGAGCAAAGAAAGAGACTGAGATTCTTTTTCCCACCAAACCTCGTGAGAGAGATCCGGAGATGAGGCCTAGGGTTGCTTTATCCCATACGGGACAAGTTTTGTACGACCCTTCCAATGCGTGTTTTGATACGGTACAGGAAGTGACGCAAGCAATTCATTGCGCTTGGGTTGTCTGCTCGACACCTACTTTTTTTTGATCACGACTCGACGCCACTAAGTAGCCGTAGCCTTGAATGCCGCTACTAATCTAATCATCAAAGTCCTGAAGTACGTCCACAACCTTTGACACCTATGTGCCCACATTATCTTTTGAACAGCCCGGCCGAATGCTGCTTTCGAAAATCCTGAAGTGGGTCCAACGGAGGATCAAAAAATTTGCATGTCAACCCACGTCAGCGCATGGGAATTGCATATGCTTTCCTGCTGAATTCGAGGGAGTTCAAATTTCTGGATTCGTTGGAATAACTGGACGTTGAATGAACACCATGTGTCATGTGGTATGCAAAACGTGGACATTTGATGCCTCACAGATTTGCAATTACGGGTGGGCCTGCGATGAAGCCTCCATCGCCGCAGCAGATAAACGTTGTCCTCTCTGAAGCTTTCTTTACTCACCGAGTGCCTCCTGCGTGCCTCTGCCGTTCCGTTTCGATTTTTGCTTCCGTCCACTATAGCCCGAAGGAGCTATACGGTCCAGGGCTGTATGATGAAAATCTTCCAATAAGCGACATTCCTTTTGCGAGCAAGGCGATCTAAAGGGTTTGACCGCCCTTTCATTGATTTGAAATCCCTTCGACCACTTGCCACCCACGTTTTCGCAGCCTATCTGGAGATCAAGATGTATATTTTCTGCCGATTCAAGAATCCTCGATCCTGAAGCAGAGACTTCAACACAGATAACCGACGCCCCAAATTCTGTTATTGGTGAGGTATGACTTCACATCACGCTTAACAGAATCAATCTGATCGCGAGTTCTAGTTGACAATGAGAGATGCTCCCGCGGCCATTGGTCACCGGTCATGAGCTATGTAAGATTCAGAAAATACTCTAACTAAGTAAACTAATCGCAATGGTGAACGAATGGCGAACCTTTTGGCTTTGGACTACGTGAAACGCGCCACTTTCTCTTGATCTACCCAATCATTTTACAACTGAACGCCAGGTGTGAAAGCCACTGAGCTCGGAGTGCGCCAACAAGTTGCTCACCCAACCCATATTTGCTTTTTTGATGGTGCAACCGTCCATGCAAAAAACGACGTGACGATGACCATAGGCCTGGGTCTAAATGGCCGCAATAATACTAAGTTCCAGCTGAGACCGTGCACCTACAAACTAGCAGAAGGCGCGGGTCTGCCTGGGTCTGTTCTCAATATATATGTAAGTTTCATCAGGTTCTTCATGATCAGAACCCATACTTATCTCGTCAGCTCGGCAATATTCAGGGTTACCTGGATATCGATCAAGATGATCAAAAATCGTCCATGAAGGGTCAGGTTTCTCCTTGGTCCCGCTCATCCCGAGTCCCGACAGGCAGGTGGTCTGCCTACAGGCTACAAGCTCATTTCTTGATCCTTCTGGAATGCGGACCACGAGGCTTCTTACCAAAGGGGTGACTTGTCCGGGTCGTCAAAAGCCCCTGCCGGGTCGTTTCTGACCCCAACAACGACTTGCCTTGAGGCGACTTGTCATCATGAACGAGGGCAGATCCCCAGCCAACGCGGTTTATCCTCATCAAGGCACATGGTTCAGTTAGTGCGATCGAGGGAGCGAGACTCTCCCTATAAATACAAACAGGACGAAAGGAATTTCACCCTACTTATCTTCGCAATGTCCCCTCAGTACACCACGATCATCTTCGACCTCGGAGATGTATTATTCAAATGGTCCCCAGAAACTAAGACCAGCATCTCATCCCGGACACTTCGGGACATCCTTTCCTCGCCTACATGGTTCGACTACGAATGTGGACGTCTCTCTGAATCCGACTGTTATACCAAAGTTGGGGAAGAATTCATACTCGAGCCTGAAGAAATTGCACGCGCATTTCAACAAGCTCGAGACTCCCTACAGGCCGACGACGAACTTATTGCACTCATTCGCGAGCTCAAGGCTCAAACGAATGGCGAGCTTCGCGTCTTCGCGATGTCGAATATTTCCTTACCGGATTACGAGGTTCTACGCACAAAACCCGCAGATTGGTCTATATTCGACCAGGTCTTCACATCGGGTGCTGCAGGGGAACGCAAGCCAAATCTTGGCTTTTTCAAACAAGTCCTGTCGGCTACAGGCGCGGACCCGCAACGTACCATATTCGTGGACGATCGTTCTGAGAATGTACTGTCGGCACGCTCTCTTGGTCTGTACGGGATCATTTTCGATAACCCTATAGAGGTTGGGCGCGCACTCCGCAATCTCATCGGCGATCCTGTCGCGCGCGGGGGTAGCTTTCTGAAGCAGAATGCTGGTCGTTTGATTTCAGTCACGGACCGGACTGAGAAGCACGCAGCTATAGAGCTTCGGGAGAATTTTGCGCAGCTCCTGATATTGGAGGCCACCGATGACCGGTAAGTACGAGTACTTCGGCATTGTTTCAGGACTGACTTGACATCGCGCAGAACCCTCGTTGACCTTGTGGAACACCCCAGAACGTGGAACTTTTTCCAAGGTCAGTTTGACCCTTCCCGCCACTCACGAACAATTCTCACTGTATTGACATCTAGGAAAGGGACAGCTCACGACAGAGCAGTTTCCCTTTGATCTCGACACAACGTCCCTAGCTTTGACCGTACTCCGCCGGGATAAACAGATCGCATCCTCGGTCATTGACGAGATGCTCGAATACGTGGGTCCAGACGGTATCATCTTGGTACGTGTTCATCATCTGGTACTCTTTAAGCCGGTCTTAATCTGTAGAACAGACCTATTTCGATCATCGCAGACCCCGTTTCGATCCCATTGTTTGTGTGAACACCTTGAGCCTTTTCTACACATACGGCCGTGGCAGCGAGCTTCACAGAACATTGCAATGGGTCCAGGAAGTTCTTCGGAACCGGGCATATCTCGAAGGCACAAGATATTACGAAACCCCCGAATGCTTCCTCTTCTTCACAAGTCGACTGCTCGCCAGCTCAGGCGACCCGGAACTCCACGCAGCGCTGAAACCCCTTTTGAAAGAGAGGGTTCAAGAGAGAATCGGTGCCGAAGGGGACGCCCTGGCACTTGCGATGCGTATCATTGTTACCGACTTTGTCGGCATCAGAAACGAAGTTGATCTACGAGCGCTTCTTCCATTACAACAAGAAGATGGTGGCTGGGAGATCGGCTGGATGTACAAATATGGGTCGTCGGGTATCCGGATTGGCAACCGTGGCCTCACAACTGCTCTTGCCGTTAAAGCTGTCGAAGCCATGAGCACACCATCTATCCCACTGAGCCAGCCTCCGTCGCCCACCCTGGTTGGATCGCCGACATTGTCACATAAATTGCGGCCCAACCCCGCCGCCGCTGCCGCCACCCCTACTCCTACCATCCCCACCGGGCGCCACCGCCGCAACTCGTCACTGAGAAATTCATTACAGTGGCTCTGGCATGGCGGTAAGAGCAGGAAAGCTGTTGAGGTATGAATCGCTATTCGGGTCTGCGAGCACAATGTAGCAATAATGTAACAACATCTTACCACTCCTGTGACTGCTTTCATTGTTTTATCTGTCTATTTGTATGTACAATTTCTACTATATGTACAGTCCCTTTTCTCGAATAATTCAACCCCGCAAAAAGCGCTTGTA
Source organism: Tephrocybe rancida (assembly GCA_018858115.1). Taxonomy (NCBI): domain Eukaryota; kingdom Fungi; phylum Basidiomycota; class Agaricomycetes; order Agaricales; family Lyophyllaceae; genus Tephrocybe; species Tephrocybe rancida. The sequence goes on along the minus strand of JABCKT010006440.1, from coordinate 90,526 downwards.
GACGGCGTTGTCTGTTTCTTCGACATAAGCGAAGTTAAGTTTTTCTAGAAATTCGCTGAAGGCAGGATAGTCGGCTTGCGGGACTTGAATGCCTGCCAAAACTCTGCCGAGGTCTGTGACACAATCAGTCAGATTTGACAACAAGTGTTTCCTTTACGCACCGGCACCATGATTACGATAGTGGAAGAGCGAAATATTCCACCCTTGTTGTAGCCCAAGCAAGAACGATCGAAGAGCATTGGGACGCTCCGGAAATTCTTTAGGTCGGAATCAGCGTTCTGCACAGGTCCAAGTTATGCAAAGACATACCAAAACGGAAAATACGTTCGTCGGGAACGACTGGGCACCCACCAATCATATACCTCGCATGACTCTTCGCCATCTCATCGTCACTGATGTCATACCCATTCATATCGTTTGCCTCGAGGGTCGCTAGGATCTCTTTGACCTCAGTCGTTCGAGATGTTGAGTCCACCACGAACGAAAGCATGACATGGGCTCTGTCTCCTTTGACATTGTATCGATATATAAATTCTGTCACCGCTCGTGGGTGGATGACGGTGTGAAGCGCAATAAAACTACGTTGACGACGTTATAGGCTCGAATCGACTTGATACAGGAATAGACAGACCTTCCGGGACGTTCTGGAATGTCGACACTCAAGAGAGCTTCCCGACCCTCTCCAAGCTCCGCTCGTTCTGCAACAAATCGCAAACGATCAAAGTTCATGTTAGCACCACTGACTACAGCTACAAATTTCTTCTGTGCGCCAACGAGGTTATTGCTAATGATATAGCGTTTAAGGCCAGCAAGTGAGAGAGCACCCGCCGGCTCCGTAATCGACCGAGTCTCTAACGACGCTGATTGAGCATGGCAAGAGCTAGAGGGGGGACGGGCAAAAAAGAACCTTCAAATACATCTTTGATCGCGGCACAAATTTCATCATTGTCTACTGTGATGACCTCCTCCAGCAATTGCTTGCAGATCCTGAATGGTTCTTCCCCAACGATTTTGACAGCTGTTCCATCGCTAAACGGACCGACCTCCTTGAGGGTCGTTCGTTCACCCTGAGCCAGACTGCGCTTCATAGCATCGCCATCTACGGTTTCAACACCAACGACCTTGGTATTCGGATTGCCGATTCTCCGTACGTATTCGCAAATGCCAGCCACAAGGCCACCTCCACCAACAGCGGCGAAAATTCCGTCCAGGCTATCGGAGTCGACGAATTGTTTCAGAATTTCCATTCCCACTGTGCCTTGGCCGGCAATGACGAGGGGATCATCATAGGGTGGAACAAAGGCCAGGCCGTGAGCAGCAGCGAGACTAGCGCATTCTGCTTTTGCTTCGTCGAAATCCGAGCCATGAAGTATGACTTTGGCTCCAAGCCTAGTAACGTTTCGAACTTTGATAGACGGGGTGCCTTGAGGCATTACGATTGTACAGGGTATACCCAGACGAGCGCCAGAAAGTGCCACACCTTGGGCGTGATTGCCTGGAAATTTTTACAGATCAGTACAACACAAATGGACGAAGATTATGAGGGAGGTATTTAGGGTGAGATCGGCTGTTCGAACCAGAAGTACGCACACTAACCAGCACTGCAGGTGATAACACCTTTCCATCTCTCCTCGTCTGTTAGATTGGCCATATAGTTGTAAGCGCCCCTGATCTTGAAGCTGAAGACTTCTTGCAGATCTTCTCGTTTTAGCCAGATCTGATTCCCAAGTTTGGCACTGAGATTGTTTGCCAGGACAAGAGGCGTTTCCTTGAGGATGTCATAGACCTTTGAAGTAAGAATAAGCTTGAGATAGTCTGGAGTATTTGACTCGGTAAGATGATGTTTAGGTAGACGAGGGTAAGAGAGAGGCTCTGGGGCATGAGATGAATACTCGATGGTGGCGGAGGGAGCCATATAGTAAGTGATTGATTTGGAGGAGAAACTTGTTGAATGACTCGCGCCGAAAAATATTGATGGTCACAAAGCGTGACAAAGCACGTGGTCCGAATTGTCGGTGATTGGGAGTTTGGTAAAGCCGAGGGGATGGACAACTTAGGGAGTTGTGTTAGGTTTTGAGAGTTGACTTGCACTTACTCCCGACTCCGTCGTTCATTCCGTCCATGACACAGGCCGCCTCAATGGGCCCTCCCCTTTCTCCAAGGGAAACACGTCGTTCTGGCCGTCGTTCTCTTCCTTCAGCATCAACGAGCGCTTCAAAGTCACCCGACTCAGACCCACCACCAAGACAAAAGGATTTTCCAGCTCGCCCCCCTCTCAATTCAAACAACAGTAGTGGACGACACAAGCGTCTTAAGCAAGAGGATATCGAGGACACCGTCGACGAGCGCAAGAATCCTTCGGCTCCCTCCACCAGCTCCTCCAGCTCGACTACCAACGGCACGACCGCTGGTCGGAACAAGCGCAAAGCCAAAGATAAGGACAAGGAAAAGCAAGTCACACTTGAAACAATACCTCCAGGCGATGCTATCGACTCCGTTCAAAATCTACCTCAGGATGCTCCAGAGGAAGAGGAGCAGGGTATCACGCGTTGTGTCTGTGGCAGCACAGGTGAGTTCTTATGTACTCATTGATTGAAGTGCCTTATATTTATGCGAACATCGTAAGGAGAGGACGACCCAGATGCAGGCGAATTCATGGTGCAGTGCGAAACCTGCAAAGTTTGGCAACATGGGCTATGCATGGGCTTTGAATCAGAAGATCAACTTTACGACGATGACTATTACTGTGAAGAATGCAAGCCAGAGCTTCATACCGACCTCTTAAAGTCGGTGTTTCTGCTCCGTTGACATTTCGCCCACTAAGCCAGACGCTACAGGAAACGGTCTAAGCGGCCTCCCCGACAGTCATCTGCCAATTCTCATCACAACCCTGCATCCGCTCCCTCGCGTGTATCTCGCTCTCATTCGCCTTCTACTCTCCTGAAACAGCCATCTAAGCGCAGGAACACGATGAATAGCCGGGATGCCGCCTTCGATGAGAAGCTCAAGGAGATCATTGAGGCGACGGCGGCCGAGGCTGCTGCAGCACACGACAACGCTAGCGTCACATCTGGTGGAACTCGCGACGCACAGCAGGCCAATGACGACGAAGCAGATCCAGGGCCAGGCAGCCGGAAGAAAAGGAAGCGGGTTGAAGAGGATATGTGAGTGCCTTATTGTCTGCCCCCTTACAATCCAGGCCAGCTTATGTCTTTCCCTAGCCAGCCCAAGAAACGCACGAGGTCAGCTTCCACGACGTCTGACCACCCAGGGTCGGTCATAAGAGATGGTACTCCTGGCCAAGTCCGAGCGCTCACACAACCGACTCCCGCGCCCTCCAAACCTGCTCGTTCAAATAAGCGTGGAGGGAAGAAAGCAGCGCCCGCCGCGCTCATAGTTGATGCCCTTGTAGCTATTGACACTGAAGAAGGTTTGTCCTTTACTCAAGAACTTAGGGCATCGCTACTGACGACACACGTGATATGATTTCAGTTCAGGCGCCGCTGAGCACGACCAAGCGACAAGGAAACAACAGCCGGGCAAAGTCATCCCAGGGATCAAAACGACCACCAGCCTCCCATTCTCATTCACACGGCGTTACAGGTGGGGATCATAGCGTCCGCCGCGCCCCACTCAATGGACCAACCAGCCAAACACCAGGATTGAGTGCAAACGAATCGGCCCGCGCTTACCGCAATTCACACGCGTATGCAGTCTCCCAGCAGCCGCTTTATACCTCGTGGAATCTACCGGACTATCTGGCACATTTGGAGCCGATGTTGCCGACGGAGTCTCCACGACCGTTGGAAGTGCGGGGGAGTGTGGCAGCATCTGGAGCAGGGCGTGGCGAGAGCGTCGATCACACTGTCGAAAGGGGCGTCAAAATCAAATGGCCGAGTAAAAGGATGAGCGTAGGAGACATGAACAAAAGGGTGAGGTCCCTTGTAGAATGGGTCGGGAGGGAACAGGCAACGGCTCAAGATCGGAGCAGACGAAGGGGGGCCCTGGCTCAAGCTTACCAAGAAGAGCTAAAGAATGGCAAACGGTCGACAGGGACTGGAGGTGAACTTGAGGATGCAAGTATGGTCGTTGACGACGTTGAGGGAGAGCAAGCGGGGCAACCAGTTTCAAATAATGTGTCCAGGACCTCTCCACCCGCACCGGCTTTCCAGCTCGACGACACTCAGTCATCTGCGACCATGAAGCTCATGGAGGAACTAATGGAGGAACTCATTCGATTCCAGGAGAGGTTTGGACCTGGAGCCAGGAGTCGAGATCGAGACCGTAGAGTGATCACATCGTGACTTGTTACTTTTACTTTGGCATTGGGGATCCTGGTCTCTTTCATATCGGAACCTAATATTGTATAACGTTTTCTGTGTAGTGTTACTACTCTTTCCTATCGTACTACTTGAATCAATAAGCGTTCCATAGCCTCATTAAATTGAAGGAAGGTTGTAAGTAATAGTTAAGTTGCTTACGAAAGACATAACCAGCCAAGTCGTCAGTGATGCCCTCCCAACTTTGTCCCAACTCCTTCGTTGAAAGATTTGATCCTTCGTCAATGTCCAGCTCATCTCCAGATAGCACCCACTTTCGTTATGTCGTAGACGAAGATAGTGCCAGCACACTCAGGCAACCTTCCCCCGGGCTTTCTGACAATGCTGAGGAACATCCGGGAGACTACTCGACTCGAATGGATGAACTCTTCGACGACGGAGACGATGAAGCTGAACCTGTTGCGGATGTAGATGACGATGAAGACGGTGAAGGCTTTGTCTACGCTGGGGTCGATGCACCAGACATACCCACAGGATACACGGACCGGCTACGCGACGTTCTGGGTTCAGAGCTCACAGACGATGATTCGGATGTACTCGAGGTAGAAATGTCCTCAGTACATGATCATGACGACGCGCACTCCCTTGACCGCCTTGTGAGGAACAATAGTTCTGTGACTGTCGCTTTTGTTCTGTATTCACTTTACCTTTTAGCGCGAGGATGTTCTTGCCAACCATGCGCCATCCACATCACCAAGTTTGCAGTCCGTCGAACATGTACACGCCGAATCTACTAGCCCCAGTGGAGCTCTTAAGTTTGCCCGACCCTTCCTGTCTCCCAGTGTCTCGCGCCTTCGGTCATTTACCCCACAATCCGGTCGTCTAGCCTCCAACGGGAGTGGCGGAAGCGGAATGACTTCATATTCTCATATTCACGAGGGAATATCTGCAACTCCCTCTCACTTCTCCTCGATGTCGCGTAGATCCTCACGGTCCAATTTGAATTCTGCCAGTGGCCAACCAGTTAAACCAATGGGACAAAGCACGCATTTAGAACGCGACGTGTTCAAGTGGACGAAGCTCGCCAACATTTCAGAGCACATGTATAACTCCTTGACACAAAAGCTTTCGTCTGTTCTTGGCGCACCGATGTTAGGCACCCCGACTGTCTTGGCTGCGAACGGGCTCATTTGTGTCGGAACAGACAAAGGAAAGATATGTGTCTATGATTTCAAACAAAGGTTGAAGTGTGTTTGTGGGAATGAAACTCATGGTACGTTCATGGTCGCTTGAAGATCGAGCTTTTAACCAACTATCGCTCTCAAGGAAAGACTGTCGGAGCCGTGACTGCTGTCGCGTTATCGCATGATCATACTTATGTTGCCTCTGGCCATGCTTCAGGTCACATTCAATTATTCGATCTGAAGAACCCCAAAGTGCCTGCACGATTTGTGCCGCCTACTACTTTCGGAGCCGTTGCTTCGGGTCGCAAGGAAGGCCACATAGAGGGGTCCAGAATTGTCAGCGTAGATTTCATAGCTAGGCGACACACAGCGGTGGTCTCATCGGATGATCGTGGCCTAGCGTTTTCGCACAGCCTGGGAAAGATGCTTTTCGTTGAGGCACCAGACATTCTTCGAATACTCGGTCAATACCAGCCAGATACTCTTCAGCACCCCATCTCAGCTATCGGTGCTGCGCCCGCGCACACCATTCCTGACACTTCACTTCCACGACGTCGCAAAGCCAGGTACACTATATTGGCGACAGTACCTCTTCCACTGGGCACGTTCCCTCACGCAACTGATCAGTACAATGTTATTGCGATGCTGACTCCTTCAAAACTTGTTGTCGTTGGACTAAAGCCCACTCCACGCACCTGGTTCAAATGCCCTCGTGACGTGGAGGATGGGTCCTCGTCAAAAGCGAGGGGTACTTTGGCATGGTGTCCTAGTGTTGTGTCAAAGCCAATTTCGGAAAGTCTGTCGACAACTGACGGCCACACGTGCACTACTCCCATGCTTGTGTTTACTTGGGGTCACAGTCTTCGTCTTATTCGAGTTGACGAATTTAAGTCTAGAGAGACGACTCGCAATTCTAGGACTGGCAAACAAATTGAGGTGGAAGTCGGTCGAATCATTTATCAAGATGCTGGCCATTGGTCTGCGGAAAGCAATATTCTAGCTGTTCAATGGCTAAATGCACAAGTGAGTTCTTTTATTCGCAACGAGCGCTCAAAGCTAACATTACGTGCTCGGCGACAGCAAGTTGTTGTCTTGACTATACATACTTTACAGGTTCTCGACATTCACACTTTGAACGTGATCGATTCAGTCAGCTTCGACGGCCTCTCGCTCTTGTCGCCATCTCTTGCATCTACAGTCAACGGCGCTGTATCATATTCTGAATCTGTGGGGGATGTCGCACATAGTATGCGTGTCTATAAGGGGAAGATTTTTCTGCTAGTAAGCGGATGCCATCCTCCTGAAAGACATATACTCAGAAGTTTACGCTGCAGTGCAGAACTGAACTTCGAGTTGGGACACTTCTTACGTGGGCAGATCGAGTTCTGGCTTTCGTTGAGGATGGCGACTTTCTCAGTGCCATCGACCTGACTAGGTCCTATTACGTCGGTGATGCTCCTGGGAATAGGAATGGCCTTCCCGATGATCCAATACTTCGCAAAGAGGCTATTGGTGGGAAGATGAAGGACTTGATGATAGCATCCGCACGCTATGCGTTCTCGGAGGATCGTATGAGCGATGGGACACATACTACCCCAGACGGCCGCGGAGTTGATCGAACTTCTCTGTTTGAGGGTTTGGTGACGGTCTCTTGTCGTGCATCCATTGTTCTGGACGATTATGACTATCTGTTTGAAGACCTCTTTCAACAGTTTGAAGACACGGGCATCTCGAAGATCTTCGTTCGCCAGCTGGAACCGTTTGTTCTCGACAACGATATGCATTACATACCACCACGCATCACCCAACGACTGGTGGCCCTACACGAGGAGGACAATCGCCCAGACCGCATCGAGAGGATAATATGGCACATTGATCCCATGTGTCTGGACATTCATCAAACCATCCACCTCTGCCAACGCTATCACCTTTATGATGCCCTGATATATGTCTATAGCCGTGCTCTGCGCGACTTCGTCGCACCTCTTGTGGAACTGCTTGACTTGATAAGAAAGGTCCAACAGTTTAGGCGTACCAGATCAGAATCGATGGAACCGCACGAAATACCAGAGGCCGAAGCTACAATGGAATCCACCATTCTAAATGCATACAAAATCTACCCCTATCTTTCTAATATTTTGTCTGGCCTTTCCTATCCAAGCGAAGATCCTTTACCCGATGAAGACGCGTTTCGCGCCAAGAAGGAGGTCTACACTTTTCTATTCTTTGGACGCTCAAGCGTTTGGCCCCCAGGAGAAGAGTCTAGACTCGTCCTAACCGCAGATGAGGAAGGAGGCGCAGAACCAACTTATCCATATGTCCGCCAGCTACTTCGCTTCGATGCGGAATCATTCCTCCATTCCCTCGACATTGCTTTTGAAGACTCTTTCTTGAATGATGATGAATCCCAAGGCACCAATCGGCTTCTCATCGTGAGGATACTGATGGAGATACTGACGGCTGGAGATCTATCCTCAACTGACTCTACATTTGTCAACATCTTCATTGCTCGTAACGTGCCCAAGTACCCGCAATTCCTCCAAATTCCTCCCAGCGCTCTTCACGATATCATTATTGGCCTCGCTGAAGACCCGGACTTTGATACGCGCGAAGATCGTCAACTGGCGGCCGAGTATCTGCTCTCCACTTACAACCCCCATGACAGCGAATACATTATCAATCTCTTCGAAACTGCGGGATTCTATCGGATACTTCGGACATGGCATCGACAAGAGCATCGCTGGGGACTATTACTCTCCGCATACCTGGATGACTATGAACTTCGTCCTTCAGAAGTCCTTCATAACGTGGATGAAGTCCTCACAACCAATAGCCGTTCTAACAAGGGGGTCGTTTCCCCTGACATCCACGCCACCTTATCTGCCGCTCTTCCCCAACTATTGCGTTCCGGGCTCCCAAACACCGCATATATCCTTGACAAATATGCACCCGACCTTCACGAGGCAGCGTTGCGAAACCTCCCCGACGATCAACACAGGTTTATGTACTTGCGACACCTTCTAGGTCCGCCCGAACGAGACGATGATGCGTCATATTCAACAGTTGGTGGGCCTTCAGTAAAAGTACCTGCAGATCTTCGTCAGCTCTACATAACTTTGCAATGCCAGCAACATCCAGATGGTATAATCGAGGCCTTGAAGTATCTCCCCTCCGAGGCCTTAGATTGGAACTCAGTCCTCTTGACATGCGAGGCTGAAGAGGCGTACGATGCCGTAGTATGGGTTGCAAACTGGCGTGGCAATCCTCAAGAAGCCTTGCGGAAGGCCGAGGCGTACCAAAAGCGTTTGACTCAGAGGATTCTCACCTCCGTTCTCGAGCCATCAATAGGTCGAACAAATGAGAACCGCGACACCGAATCTCTAGTGTCCATCGCCAAAATTGGTATAGCCATATGCCTAGAGCACTCGCAGGCCAGTCCCAAAAACAAGGTTCCTTTGGAGGACATCTGGTTTCAACTGCTCAGCAGCCAAATACATAGTGTCCAAGCTCTGTCTTCCTCTCAGTCAGAACTGTTCGAGAATCGCTGTGATCACGACGACACACTCACGACGCTCCGCGCTCTGGTACAGAGAACATTTGCTGCTTTGATTTCTGTCACAACGACACAAGCCGTCTCCTTCCCCAGCCTGTTCAAAAGGCTTGTCGACTCAGCCCCTCCTTTTATGCATGCGCAGTATACCGAGTTCCGCGCCATTCTTTCCGGAATGCTAGAGACTTATCGTTCAGAGGGAGACATGCTGGTCATTACAAAACATCTTGTCGATCGAGACTTGTTCGAAACAATGGCGAGGATCGTACAAGAACGTCATCGTGGATGGTCGCCCTTCCTAACTTCATGCGCCCATTGCCGAAAGACTGTATTTGTCAATACAAGTCCGACAGTCCCCCACTACGGTACTGTTGACACGCCCCTTCCAAACATTGTGGTTTGCCGGACAGGATTAATCTACCACAAGACATGTCCAATGTAGTTAAGATTACATTTGTCAAGCTAATCTGCGTATATCATGACGAATCGGGAGCTGAACATCGTTAGACAAATATTGATATACCAGTTTTGTGGCGTACCTTCTAGGGCTTGAACCATCTCTCTCAAGGCGTGATAAGCTTCACTATTATGTGGAACAACTCCTAGGGACTCTGCATCGTTCCCGAATGCATCCACATCAAGAATCATTTGCATGCGGATGCGTTCCTCGTCTCTCCCATCCTCATCCTTCCCCGCAGTAGCACTTCCAAAGAGCGAAAAAGTTGTTTTCTTGCCCTTTTTCAGCCTGCGAAGGGATTCTTCCGTCTTTTTCATTGCGGTGAGATAGTATATGTATCTGGGGGAAACTTTGGTATATATATAGATAACATCATGGCGAGTGACGCACCTTTGTACAACGTTGTCGAATATCTCAACGGAGTAGGGTTGAAAGTACTCATCTTCCAAAGACAGCCCTACACCATCACCAACCCCAATGCCAAAGAACAGTTTTAAAGGGCGGAGGATGGATGCCACGAAGTAACTAGGTTCAGTCGGAGTGCGCTTGTTGGACATGGCCCTAAATTGTGACGGGATTGATCGCACAGGGAGAAGAGCATCGCAACACCGCCTAGTCAAGATCGTGACAATTTCACTCGATAAAGGTGCTATCAAATGAGTAAGATTGGACAGAGCGTGGTGGAGCGCCTCTGCGAGCAAGTTGAGAATGATTTTGAACGACAAGTGCAGGGGTTTTCCAACCTTGAACATTAGCCTCGCCAGCTTCATCACCAATGGGCACTTCGGGGAGCATCATACTGATCTCCTCCCGCCAAAGAGTCAGTAGATGTGTCCGTAATGTTTTGATATCCACCATGACGGCTACATTTAGTCGAAGGGCGGCATCATCAGCAGCCATGGTTTCAGCGGAGGTCGGATCGTGTGTCTGGACTGGTGTGGAAGCACGAGTTTGCGAGGGGGAAGAAGGGTTCTATTTGATGCGGTCAATGGCTGTAAAAGTGAAGAAAAGAAAATGTTACCTTGTCTGATCCCTGTGCTACCAAATTTTTTGCGTCATTTTTCAATACATTTTGATCCAACCAAATCTTGTATCTACTCAAAATCTTGAAGAAATGAGCCTCCGATATCTCTTTGGGCTTAATAGAACAGACCTGCAGTGTCAGTCTCCAAAACCTGTGGCACAAGTCCGGAATGAAAACCTCTGCACTCCAACAGGCAGTGATGGCAACCCAGACTGCGTTCGTCTGGGCAGTCACAAACGAGGTCTTATCTATAAAACGCTGTTAGCCCACGATACACTCCAGCTTAGCTTGGAAGTTACCCTTAGAAAAGACAGGCTCGATGCGTGTGACGGAAAGCGACTCTTCGAGAGCTCCGACGATCTCCTTCCATCGCATTTGGAAATAGACAGGTAGCTGCCACCGTTGATCAAATGCAATATATGTGGGATGTAGTCGCATCGCCGTGATAGAGTGTGGAGATGGTGCTAGGTACTCCAAGGAGCGGATAAATGCCTGGGACAGTTCGCGATTCTGTAACGGTTTGAGTTATACTGTGCTCTCAGGCTGGTTCTTGTCACTCACACTCCGGAACTCGCTGGGTCGGCCAGATGCGAAGATTATCCCGCCTAATTCATCTATGATTGCCCTCCCAAATTCCTCCCAGATCACGTTGGCCAAAATTTCGAATCCTTCCTTCATGTGTTCTCGAGGGGGGCCGGCAAACGCAAGGTCTTTTTCAAGACGAGAAGAAGGCTTTAAAGAAACTGTCTCCGCAATGTTCATGATGCGGCTGAGGTCCCTTTCCACAAAACGCAAAGCCTGGCTATATAGCCTCGCCAAAGGATCGTCGCTGTCCTCCAGAAGGTGTGTATACGGAGAAGTGAAAGCGGATCCAAGAGAGAAAGTCATGTCGTCTTTTGTGGGGATATGGGCAGTGAAAGGTGTGTATGGTGTCCGAGGCGGTAGTGAGGTTGCCTTAGATGGTACGAATGGTGTATGGGGGACAATGGGAGAGTGAGGAGCTGCCAGAGCGCCAGAATATATTGTCTGCGTAGCATTAGCACAGTATGGGAAGAATTGACGCAACACTTACCTTCTTGATAAAACCTCGGACAATTTCCCTTCTCAAAACATCTTCAGCATCTCTCCAAAGGCCAAGTATGTCATAAGTCCTTAAGCATTCTGTCACGTCTGCAAGGAGTTTGTTCTTTTCCACTTCTGTGACCTTCCCTTCTCCCTTTCCATCCGTCAAGGTGACCAAGGCGGTCGTAAACACGTGGTCAAGATCGGAGGAGATGGTCGATTGGATTCTGTCAACCCTCTAAAGCGATAAACTGGAGAGTGAGCCAAAGTGGTGAAAGGATTAGAAGGAAGACCTCACAAACCCATTGTATTTCGTCAACAAAAATGCATCTCTCCGCCCTTGCCTTTGAGGCGTGATACAAAAGTTGCATGTACTCAGCAGCTACGCGTCCAAGGTGTTTCGCTCTATTGCCGCGCGACCTAACAAGTAGATGCTTCAGTTGGGTGTCTACCAAACAATGCGGAAAGAAAAACCTGTGCTCCGTGCTCTCATCAGCACCGTCGAGAGGGTGATGGGATGTCAAAGCCACCGGTTTGATGTTGGGTGATCTTGAGGCTTCGTGTTCGGGGGGTGTGATGAGAAGGAGAGATTCTAGACGCGTAACAGACTCTGAGAGTTTGAGGAGGAGATGTAGGACAGCCTGAAGGCCAACTTGAATTAGCTAAGGAAAGGACGGTCATATATAAACTACCTTCTCCTCCCTGAGGATGGCTCTCTTCTCGAGTTTTTCATGAATCGCGTCCTGTATAACCTGAAGCTCGCTTTTCGATTGCTGATGGGTTGTGGCACACTGAGGGTTTGCTGAGCCTCTGGAAGCACAAGAACTTACGTTTATCTGCTGTTTTAGTTCCCCAAGTGGTGCCTTCAGTCGGGAAAGCCTATCGCCTTCATCCTTAAGGTCCGTACTGAGGCTGATGAACGCTTCATAGTCGTCGTTGATGAGTTTGACCAGTTCTTCCTTCAATTGGGACAAGTACTCTCGCAACTCAGAGCGTAGATCTGGAAGGGAGGTTTTCGACCGCGAAAGAAGGAAATCTTCGACGTTGAATTGTGGATCATTAAGAAAAGGATTGTCATGGGAGAGCGGGATGAAATCGGGGAGGTCGTGGATGTCGAGGTCGTCATTTGGACGCGTCGCAACTGTTGACTCACGGGTAGCAAGCTCGTCTGCAAGACGGTCAAGCTGATATGGGTCGCTACTTTGTTGAGATAGACTAGTAGCTGGACTTTGTATAGCCATGCGACAAGTCGTTGTGGTGGCAGAGTTTATGGTTATTAGATATCGTAATCCATCTTGTGTCATCCAACATACACCCATTCTGCTGCTTAACGATCTACTTCAGATGACAAGAATCAGATTTGAACCAAGCCCACCATGTCAGTCAGCGTTGTGTATGTAAGATGGCCTTCTTTTGAATGAGGCTACCCCACTCTCTCTTGCTGCTTCTTCGTCTTCCCCGGCCTCACTCTTTCTCAAGACTCATCAGACCCATGGCGTCCACAAAAGTCACCTATGCTTCAGTTGAGGAAGAGGGACGGTGGAACTCGGTATGTAGTCTGTTTTTCGTTTCGGGCGTTATTCTGAACTCAAGCGCTCCAGCTAAGTGAGAAAATGACTGCATACCACAACTGGTTTAAAGAGGAATGTGGGTGCATATCGATTCCATCTTCACGGCCATTTGTCCTGACTGCCTGCCCCCACTTTAGACAAGACGATCCACGCGGTTCGTCTCAATTAGCCAAGGATGCTATCTGTACAACTGAATACCGATCAGTCTGCTGACGGGTCATTCACAAAGCGTGGCTTGTCGCTTTCTAGATACCTTGACACCGTGGTTGCGTTCAACTCTCGTATGTTCATCGCTATCTGCGAAGAAAAGTTAAAATGGCCTAACATCACATCAAGATCTGCACGCACATCATACCACAGAAGAACGGCTCGTATTTCCCATATTAGCAAAAGGGATACCCAAGTTTGCGCGCAATGCTCAAGACGGACATGTTGAATCTCATCGAGTGATTCACAATGGTAGGTCGAAGGCACGGCTATGTATGAATGCGCTAAGCTTTGATGTGCTTATGTCTAGCCCTTCAAAACTTGTTGAAACATGTAGCCAGCTGGCGCAAAGACCCAACATCGTACTCACCCACAGTGATGAAATCTGCCCTTGAAAAGCTTGCTGGTGTTCTTTTTGAACATCTTGATCAAGAAGTATGGCTACTTCCTGTTGCTTTCGTTGATGTATTTTGACCGTTGCCTGCAGGTAGAGGATATCCGCGGCGACAGTCTTAAGCCCTACTTCAAGCTTGAGGAGATAGAAAGTATTGGACGTTGATATCTCGTATTTGGATGCAAGTCGTAGATTTTCACAACCTACATGAGTGATTTGTAGTGGTAGAACGGATGTAACTACATCGGCTTCATTAGGTAAATGAGTTTATACATCAATCACAACCTTTGATTCAGAACTTCGTTAACGCCATCATGTCGACTCCATCCACCTCCTCAACAATACCACCTGTGAATCGACATGCTCTCACCGCCGTTGAAAAACAAAGAGGTCAGCTTGAGAAGCTTCTCAAGGACCCCCAAAAGCCTGCCTATGTCCCACCTGCGCCAAAGGAAAAGACCATACGACCCCCACGTGAAATGATGAAAAACGTGCAAGGATCAAGTGCTGGTGCAGGCAGTGGGGAGTTCCATGTCTACAAAGCGAGTAGACGCAGAGAATACGAGAGGCTTAAGCTACTTGAGGAAACCACCCAGAAAGTAAGTGGCGTCATGGGCTCCTCAAGCAAACCTCACAATCAGCATTCAGGAGACCATTGATGCCGAGTTCGAGCGAAAGAAACGAGAAGCGGAAGAAGCTGCAGAGGCAAAGACTGCAAAGAATCGCGCGAAAAGACAGAAGAAGAAGGGCAGAGCGCATATCAAGGAAACCGGCACAGAGGACGATGCATCGGAACAACGCTCCCATGGAACCGATGAACGAGTTTCGGCTCCACTCAAGAAAAGGAGGCTCGTAAATGGAAAGGAACTGATCTTTCGTCAGCCTGGCGAGGACAGCGACGACGAAGGGGTTGCGATTTCGCCTAGTGTGTCTGATGAGCCCACACACAATGCGAGCCTCGCGATCACTGAGGCTGTCCCGGTCGCCGAGCTTCCCAAGATCACTTTCATTGAAGACTGATGATGATTTGTACGTTGACAGTCATGTAGTGCCAAACACAATACCCGACGTCGTCTAGAAATTCAAACCAGCTTTGCATTCTGTATGTCCGCACCGCCATCTCTTTCGCCCCTTTATGTGTGTCCCTCGTTCGTTGCAATTACGCGTTCGACAATGATATTTGTCAGGCTTCTCGCAGCCTCCCAGCACATCCGATAGTCCAGCTTCGCGTACACAAACGAAGCGTCTTTTTTACGGTGTCCTTTGGTGCTGCCACTGCCAAAAGGCCGTCGTTTGTTCCCTTTGGTTCCGTTGTGGCTCCAATCCTAGTGCAAGATCGGAAAAGCGCAGAAGTAGCCGCATTATCCCTTCATTTTTCACTTTCACATTCGGGATAATGCTCACAAGTTACTCAAAGCATTCCGTCTGATTAGGCTGCCCGAAAAAGGTCTCGACAGCTTCATCCAACTGAGGTCCATCCGACTGAGGTCAATAGATGGTACTTCCAATAATATTGTTGCGACTTTTCTGATGCTGTTCTGCCTGTTTTCTGGACATGTGTATCTTTGAATTTGTGACTAAGGCGAGATCGAGGCGACAAGGAAATAGCGTAAAACTGTAATGCTAAGAATCATTGCACCGCCAATGCATACAAGTTGACCAAGTCTAGGCTACTAAAACGATAACGCGTACGACGACTTAAAATCCAAATTCCTCGTGTCCCAGTCATGTGACTTTTTTGGACTGTCACTGCTGCAACTCATGGTCTAGGCTACTCAGTTCACTACCTGAGACGATGACCAAAACAAAAGACTCGAGCTCGGATGTCGATGTCCAGGCATTGGCCGACCTTGGTGAACTTCTGATCACCTCTATCATTGCAGATGAATCTACAGAAGCAATACTAGCTATGATCGATGCTGGCGCGCCTCTCTGGTACCAAAACGATGCTGAAGGGATGTCAGCCCTACATGCTGCTGCGTATATGCAAAATTCAGAGTTAGCGAAGATCCTTATTGATCATGGCGCTCTTTGGAATGCAGGTGAGCACCGAATAGGATTGTCTGTGTCCAAAGCACGAACAAATTTTGGCATCACATCCAGTGGACAGCCTTAAAAATACTGCTGGAGATATTTCCCTCTCCTTCAACGACTTGGCCACCTATAATATCATACGTGACACCGGTATACGTTCAGGTGATTACCTTCTCTGCCGTGTAATCTACGCTTCGTTTGACCTGAAGCCTGGAAGAGCTTTTGCTCTCCCTTCTGTCGTCCAAGGCTTCCATTGAGAATTCTTCCAGCCTGGTCCTCAAGGAAGTGGACACATCTGCAATCGGATCCACCTCCGCATTTCTTTCCTCCAAACTGACGTACGTCAAGGACGAGTACGACCAGGACATATGTCTGTTGAAGGTTGGCGATGAGGATGTGGGTGTTATGATGGGCTGGGAACAGGGCATCATGGAGCGGACTGTTGAAGCATTGTGTGTTGATCACCCTAACACACAAGATCTCAAGGTTCTCAATATTGGGTTCGGATTGGGTATTGTCAGTCCTTCGAATTTCAAACAGCTTCTTCACAAGTTGACAGAAACATGACTAGATCGACACACTCTTCCGGTCTCTCCCGTCCCAACCGTCCCAACCGTCTCAACATGTGATAATCGAGCCCCATCCGGACGTTCTCCAATATATGAAGGACCGAGGCTGGTACGAGAAACCTGGCGTTACGATCTTGGAAGGGAAATGGCAAGACTATCTTGATAGTGATTCCATTCTCGGCGTGGGAGGGTTCGATGTCATTTATACCGACACGTTCTCAGAAGACTACGGTGACCTGCACCAGTTTTTCGAGCGGCTGCCCGACCTCTTGGCTGGACCTGAGTCCCGTGTCAGTTTCTTCAATGGTCTTGGAGCGACAAGTAAGACTTCATTGGATATCGCTCATCGCGTGTAGCTAATAATTCTTCATGGGAACAGATGCATTATTCTACGACGTCTACACTCATATTGCCGAGCTACACCTTTCTGAGGTAGGGATCGATGTTGACTGGTACGATATAGATGTGTCATTCGATCTCAATAAGGACCGGTGGGGTGACAGTCGTAATTACTTTAGTCTGCCCTTGTACCGATTACCTATCGGGAGCATGAGATCGATAGAACCCTGACCGTTGTTCGTCTAGACTCTATTCGGCTGAGATGTTGAACTGAACTGACTGCGCCACTTGTGTCGGTCAATGTTTGTTCTGTGTGGTGCCGCTTACTATCAGAAGGTGTTTTCTAAAATAGGGCATGGAACCACCCATCTCGAAGCTGATGCATTGAGTGTAAATACCGCTACCCTTGAATGAAAGGCCCTGAACTGACTTTTTCACGGTCTCTTGCGGTTCCATACTTCCTGATGATCATCTTGTTGAAGCTCTTGGGTTGATTACATCAGCGGATTCCTTCTCCCCACCAAACCATGACGATCCACAGTTTATACGTTTATGACAGGCATGTCAACCTTTTGGTTCATCGCTGAGATGGTTGCTTGATCGTACAAGGTATCCAGGCATTGCACATGTATATACTACCAAGATTGGCAACGGACAAGGCGCCCAAAACTTGCAGTCGAGGGTGGGATCCTACCTGCCGTATCTCAAGCTGTAGCACCTCAAGCGACAACGACCACTGCGCCCGGTCACACCTCTGGATTTACTAGCCCTCGAGATACCCTTTCGTCTGGAACAGGTATCATCGTTGCTGTGAATGACATGTCGGCGCAATCGCCTATGACACCGCTTCTGCAAACCCCAGCTCCACCCCCAGGGTTGACGAGCACTGGTTTGGCGTTCGATGAGGAGGCGAAACTGGTTTATGGTGTGATTTTGTCCCTGCGGAACATGATCAAGAAACTCTCTGGAAGGTACGAGGCAGTCCATCTACGAAACTATCTGAAATTCGGATGTTCTATGTTCAGAGACGAGCAATTTGTGAATTTTCGGACGTCTGCATACAAACTACATGTCTATGAAACTGTCTCAGGTTACAAATTCGTGATGCTCAGTGACCCAAACACCGAATCCCTTCGTTCCATTTTGCGGCAAATATACATCGGACCTTTCCTCGAATACGTCGTTCGCAATCCACTTGTCAAGATGGACTCACGAGAATACGGTATCGATAACGAGTACTTTCGTGCTAGTATCGATAGATTGGTGCGGGGACTATCTGTTTTCTCATAGCTATGATTGCTCTTTCCTAGATACATAGGGCTGATGACGAAGAATTATTCATCTAGATTATAAGCTTGCGTTATATATGTACGACAATTTCCAGAGTGTCTGATTGTGCACCCTCCTGCTGTTTCTCGAATTGCTTCCGGAGCACATTCATGAGTGATGTCTTCATCTCGCGCTCAGGAGCGCTTTCACCCTTCTCCTCTGTATCTCCAGCCACCGCTTCGTCGAGTGCCAATTTCGTCTCTCCGAGTTTGAGCATATCCTCCTCTATCGTCCCCCTTGATATCAGCTTGACCACATCAACATCGCGCTTCTGACCTATCCGATAGGCGCGATCCTGCGCTTGTCTATCATTGTGTGGGTTGAAGTCCTGATCAAACCTATACAAAACATATTTCAGAAATGGACAAGGAAGGGAGTTGAAATAAACATACATAATCACGACTGATGCCGCAGTCAGGTTGATGCCCATACCTCCTGCTTTAGTCGACAAAAGGAAGACAGGTATCGATTGATCCTCTGTGAACTCATCCACCAACGTCTGGCGTACATCAACGGGGGTGCTCCCGGTCAAAATTGAGTAATTGATGGAATTGAGTTTGAAGATGGCCTGAAGGATGTCTAAAATCTGAGTGAACTGATTTGTTGGCAAAGTCAATGTTCAGCACGGCGAATAGCTGATGCCTCGACGGACCTGAGAAAAGACAAGGACCTTTCGACCCTCGTGCCCATACTGAGTAAGTAATTTCAAGAGGACTTGGACTTTTCCTGCGTCCAGATAACACTTTTCGTCCTGGAGATACTTGCGCGTTGACTGTGAGAAAAAGGTCAGCGCAACTGGGAGTGAACAGGAGGAGGACCGACTTTGTAGGTCGCGCAAAAAATCTGGAGCTCAGCATCCGTCATTACTGACATGTCTTCCTTAACAAGGTCATAAAGCGCCCCGCGCTTTCTGAAATCTGGTTCCTTCAACAATTGTTTCGTAATTCCGGATAATATTGGGTCCGTGAAAAGTGTCCGGAAGAGCATTGGGTGTGACGCTGCCTTACGCAGGTCCATGAGAACATTGGAGCTGTTCTCAAGGTACATCTTATCCTTCGTCCGCCCATTGGTTCGTGCCTTTTTCTTCGGAGGTTTGCGGCCTTTGGGTGGAGGGTTTTCAGAATCATCCTCAGCACTGGGCTCATCAAGAATTGTCTTTCTGGAACGCTGAAGCGCATCCCGATAGATATTCTGTTGAAGGTCTGTCATGATGCACCATTCAATTCGTTCCGTTTTATTTGGAAGGTCTTTCAGAACCTGTGGGTGCTTCAGCAAGAGTCACAAAACCAACAAGTGACGACGGTCTTACCTGATCCTTTCGTCTGCGAAGAACAAACGGAGTCATCATCTTCTTTGCTCTCGAGACACGCTCTTGAGCAAGCAAAGTGACCTTAGAATCTCCTTTGACCTTGAAAATCGCGCGTAATGAGTTGATCGACCCAGCGAAGTGATTAGGGAGAATGAAGTTCATCAACGACTGGAACTTGTTTTGAGATAAGGGAACGCTGAGAGATATGGCTGACATACCACAAGCTCTTGTAGATTGTTTTGTAGAGGTGTCCCCGTCAACAACAACCGCCAGTTAGATCCAAACTTCAGCAACGTCTGGTATCGCTGAGATTGAAAGTTTTTGAGAACGTGGCCTTCGTCATATACGCAGGTCTTCAGGCATCTTTAAGAACTGTAGATGCATTGATGGGGCGGGTTACTCACATCCCAATCAATGCGCCGGAAAAATTTCCGATCTCGATCATCGCCTTGTGCCAAATTGTACGTTGTAATGAGAACCTCCCAGCCATCGTCGTTTCGACTTTTACATCGTTGTGTTTCCTGGAGCGTCTGCCGGAGTTCAGTCCGCTCGTCTTTTCCGGCATAATAAGTCTGAACAGATATCGTAGGCGCGAAACGGGCAAATTCGCGACACCAATTTTCCAAAGTCGAAGAACTGTCAAGAGATTAACAACCAGGAGAGAGTTGGGGCATGAAGGCGATACTGACGGTACGACGACTAGATGTGGACCCTTGTGCCCTTTCTCCTTGAGGTGAGCAAAAAAGCTGATGACTTGTATGGTCTTCCCGAGGCCTAGTAGCTCGAGGTTAGCACAATAAGACATCAATAAATTCTGGACTGCACATGCCCATCTCGTCGGCCAGTATACAACTGAGCTTGCGTTGGTATAACAGGTTGAGCCAATTTACGCCCAATAGTTGGTACTCTTTCAACTGCACGGTCTTTGATACCAGGGATGGTTGTGCAACCAGATAATCTTTAGATTTACGGCTTTTGAGGGACTCAAGGGACACCAAGCTCAAAGCTCCATCACTCTGGTCGCTCGGTGTAGATGGTTCCCTTGCCTTGCCTTTCTCTATAGTAGGAGGGACCGACCACGACGCGATTGCAACCCGGAGCTGGGCGCCGATATCTTCACAGTCTTTAAGAATGTCGTCGACGACACTATATTCTTCGAAGATGTTTTGACATTCTTCGAACATTCGGGGACTAATGCCGCCCGGCCCTGCCTTCTTCTTTCCTTGGCCCAGCTTGGTATTCAGGTCGTCAACGGACTCGAATGGACGCAGCTTGATTATAGTTTGAGCCTGCTCCAAAGTGCATCCTGCATTTCACTGTAAGCGGCTGCGGGCTTGCCCAACAACAATGGTCATACCTGATAACTCTTGTAATGCCTCGGCGCCCGTTGTGTTAAAGTATTCCAACGCGCGCAAGTCTTTGTTCGGGTCGGCCCTGTCGCGAGTATCCTGGCCCTCGTCATCATCGCTTTCATTGAATTCCCCATCTGAATCGGAATCTACGACCATTTTCTGTATGCGTTTCCGACGAGGGGCGATCACTGGTGTTTCGGGAGACGTAGGTGTAGCCACTGTCAGGTCAATAACGCGCTGTGGCGTCGAAACACTCGGGGGTTTGATATCCAGGATGGGGCGGTTAGCGTAAATGAGTGATTTCTTGCCCTTCTCCTTGACAGCTTCCCTTTTTGCCCTCGTAGCCTCCTCTATCTCCTTCACTCGTCCGACTGTATCTTTATTCACTCCTGTCGGTGCAGTTGATAGCGGGGGGACCCAGTTCGGGTCGGATAACAACTCAGTGGCTTTCTTGACATCACCCCCAGTAGACCTCCATGCGGCTTGGACTCGGCTTGGTGATTCCATGGGCATAGTAAGCCTGAACCGTATAAATTTGGAATCGGGCGATGCTGTATTAGGGGAGATGTCGGGTGATGGTGATCGCCCCCTCTTGATGCGCCCCTTCGAAGGGCCAGCGTGCATCTTGGTGATGTCGGGTAAAGAATCGTCAGAAGACGTAGAATTGTTCTCCAAGTTGTGGATCCGGCGTCTCTGACCATGCCGCTGAATTTCAGGGGAGGGTGGTGATGTCACAATGTCCGACGCGTCGTAGTTGGAACCCATATTCAGCCGCTTTCGCGGTGGTCCATCTTCCTGCATTCCTACAGCGTGGCCACTATCTCCACCCCATGGTCGTCTCGAAGACGCGTGGAGATGGT
The DNA here is from genome assembly GCA_018858115.1 of Tephrocybe rancida. Lineage (NCBI taxonomy): Eukaryota > Fungi > Basidiomycota > Agaricomycetes > Agaricales > Lyophyllaceae > Tephrocybe > Tephrocybe rancida. The sequence continues at coordinate 69,005 of JABCKT010006440.1, read as the reverse complement.
TCCCTGTCGATACAAATCCGCTCGGTGCCATCAACGGATCGGAGACCATGGAGTAGCGTTGGGACCATGTATTTGAATAGCCGCCACTGGGACCAGCTGCCACGTCATATCCATTGGGGTGGCCGTATGGTTGGTATGTAGAATAGCCTGCATCGGCAGCGAGAGGGCTTGAACTAGGAACAAGAATTGTTCCATTTGACGAGGGTGTGGCGGGAAAGAATCTCGAAGGAACAGTGGCATCTCGAGATTGCGCAGGTGGCAAAAAAGCTGATGTAGAGCCTCCTGGCGCCGATGAGGAGGCAGAACTTGCCCTTTGGGAAGTCGATAGTTGTTGACGGTTGAGTCTGAGCTGCTCGAGAGCACTTTTCTGCGAAGAGAATAAAAATGCCGGAGACATTTGAAAACACCACTACTTTTGATCTTGGAAGTCACTGACCTTGTTGCTGGCAATGGCCTCAGCGCTGGGATACATCTATAGGGACGAAAAATAGCACTGGAGAGAGAAGTATGAAAGGTGTCAAGGGCGAGTGGCGGACAATGCTGAAAAGACCGCGCAACACGGTCACAACCAAGTAACGTTGGAGCTTACTTGGTCGGAGAGTCAAAAAACAACGGTCTACGTAGAGAAAAAACGGACTTGTAGCTAGAGCTGGCTTTTACGAAGGTGAATAACGGGAGAACAGTTCGCTAGACCACCAATAACGATGTGTTTTAAGACGTATGAAGTTTATAGCAAGATATCATGCATTGCGCATGGGATAGGACATTGTAGTTTAAATGATCTATACTACCTGCGTACGACCAAAGACTTTGCCAACACCTTCAACACCACTGATCTCCAGACTCTCCCTACCTCCTTAATAGGAACATACATGGTGTCGCCGATTGAACAACCACGCATGGTATTATTGACAACTTGAGCGATCATGGCTAAGTGGAAAGAATTCGAATAACCGGCCAGGACTAGCCACAAATGTCTCCAAGAGCCGACAAGGACGAGCGCAAATCAGATAAACCGATGGGTGACCCCTGATCGTACAGCAGCAGCAAGGCCGAAAGGGTACACTTAGGAGTGGTTGGAAAAGGATAGAAGTGTTAGAGAAAGGTCAAGGAATGACGTAGTTGACGATATAATAACAAGCCAAAATGTTTACTCGTGTAGAATGAAACATTGGAAGGAGATGGATCGAAGAGTCGTTGGCATAAATCAGACTGTTCACGGTGTCAGAGTAGAAGCCACTATGGTATGCTGAATTCACGAGAACAAAAGGGTTGCTGCGATAATAAAAGACGCAGAGGCAAGAGATCTCAGCAGGAGGTCAGGCCTTGCGGATTGCCTGGAGGGATGATGGAAGTAAAAGGTCAAGAAGAGGTTGCAAAATTCGTCACAGCTTACAGTCACACCCATCAGCTGCGCAAGGCACGTGGCGCGGCCTCATGCACCGCCACTGGTAAATTACGCAGTCTCACAACTTGAACTCCTCGTCAACACCTCCTGACACGCACGACGATGCAATTTGTTGAGGTCCTGCTCCTTATACCAACCTTGGCCCTCAGCCTTGCCATCATCGTCCCTCTCACAGGCGTTCTAGTACGATTTAGGGCAAATTATAACCCCAAGGCCCTTCGGTTAGATGCCGAAGGAGGCGCACAAGCTCACACAGGTCCCGTCATCCATACCTACTTCGGTATGATGACACGGGTCTATAGGATAGAAGTAGGCTCCGTTATTTTCCTGTTGAAATAAGCCACTCATGCGTATGTTTTTTGCTAGGGATGGGCGGGACTTTACAAGGGATTCAGTGAGGGCTTCCTATTCTGTGCACATGTGCTAGTACTAACGGGTTACATTTGTATAGTGCCAACTTTATTGAGCACCGTTGTGGTAACTCTCCTCATCGTTCTGTTCCTTGACGCGCCGCGCACACGTCACGGCGCTTACCGCGCGCCGGAGGCTGGCATACTGGTACAGCTATAACTTACATATGTTTGAACATGATTAACCTCGCCGCAGGGAACTCTTGTATATAGTGTTGGCATGATGTTGATCTCTCTACCCACTGCAATTTTGACATACCGGCGCGTATACATTTTTTATGAAATGCTGTACCATTTAACATATTGGATATCGATAGATCGATCACCACGCCCCATAAATTGCCCTATCTGCGACTCCAACAAAATTTGCGTATCCTTTTGACGCCTACCGAACGTCGCCGCCCATGGATTCTTTTCCTGACCCCCGGCCTGCTTACTGCCGAAGTCCTGCACATCGCGATCGTTGTGCTCGGTCTCACACCCCTACGTCGACTACTTGTGCCTGAACTTTCTGCTAGGTCGGAAACAAAATTTGGTGACATATCCGTTATCAAATTATCAATATATCTCGTCATCGTTGTGCTCAGCACCGTTATCCTCACGCCTTTGGAAGTTATCGCCACGAGACTTGCCATACAGCGCAATCACGCGTCTTCAGAATATAACTCTGTTTCGCAGGAGGTTGATGGCGATGCCGAAGAGACCGCTGAGTTTGCGGGTGCTGAAGAAGACGTTATTGGGTCAGTTCTGTCTAATTCTCATTTGACAACACAAATATTGATTCTGCATGATGGTAGGCTCAGGAACGAGACTGACCCATACATAGGATTCGTTGATTGTGGGAAGAGAATTATAGACGAAGAAGGCTGGATGTCCCTGTGTCGTGCGTGGTGGATCACATTGCTTGGTGGAGTTGGCAGTGCATTCGCATGAAGGAACGGCTCCGGTAATAAAAATATTCGTATCTCTAGTTGTATTCACTGCTTTATCTACTCAAGTTACCTAGTGATTTATGACATCCGTTCCTCCAGGATGCTACGTAAAGGACTCCACAAAGCTTTGGTGCTCATCCCAAAAATTTGATTCTGGTGAAATCTCCACAGAACGCGCTTCCCTGTTACTCACTTATGGACTTGAGCTGGCATTGGTAAGGGTGCCTATCCCCGGTCGCCGTTGGTGAATGATGATCATGGTCACAGTAAGAGCCTGAGAGGAAAGCCTCTGAGTCTATCGAACAAGGGCTTCATCAAGACGGCCCTGCAGACAGTTCACTCAAACTGGTTGCACATCTTACTTGTCACTCTCATCCTGAAGAAGATCAGAACAAGCCGTAGGCGCAAGGTCACGCATGGTTTCAAGCATCCCCGCTTAACATAAACTGCCGTAGGCATTGGCACACGTCCATATGTGTGTTCCGTGCAATCAGGTCGAGAAATGATGGGTGTCAAATCCCGGAGAAACACTACAAATTCCGGATACGGACACCGCGGTTTCCAATGTTCAAGACTTCGCATATCATAAAGACAGTGCCTGAAAACGACCTAGTGAACTTGAATTCCTCATCAAGCACTCATCTAGCGCTATTTAAAGCAAGATCAAGATCCATCTTTCAGCTCTCTTCCTATGCAGTACTAGCAGAGATATATACATAGCACCTCGGGGCGGTTTATAATTGCCCTCTAGTCTAAGTACCTGACAACTGACAGAAATTTGTACAGGTTCAACTCTGGTCAACTCCTTCAGAAGTTAGCATATTTCTTATGATCAATTCCAGAAAACGTGCATCGCAGCAACATAATTCCCGGTCCGGGGGGCCTTTCTCTTTCGTCGACAACGTGAGTGATTGTAAAGTGTACAACAGTCGCCAGCGCCGACAATCATCAGACGCGTGGTGACACTGGGGTGACCGAAGGAGCCAAATCAAAGTCAGGAGACCAAGAGAGAGATGAGAGAGAGAGAGAGAGAGATCCAAGCCCTGAAACATCCTTCCCTGAATTTTGCAGGGATTCCGAGGAACAACACTTTGACACACGTCGACGCCCTATCATAAGGATCTCAAGTCATTGAGACACAGTCGAGCGCATCAGAAACCGAATCGCACGCATTACTTAGGAATCGGATGGTAGAGTTGCACTATGTAGTAGCATCATACACCCTTGTACATCAGTGTCAGAGTAACAAAACCTGAGATCGCGATTGTTTATGAGCTGGAAATAAGACACTGTGCCGGCACAACGGCTTTTCGGTACCACCGCTGGATGCTATATTTGAAATCATGGCCGTCCTACGCTAGCAAGCCGCGGCTAAATGACCTAACTTTAGTATAACTTACTAGCCTGCAACGAAAGTTACGAAACCATTTTGTTGCAGGGAATGACGCAACATACACTGAACCGGGCCGATTGAACAACTATAATTGAACTGAATTGTGCCTCCAGTGCCATTCCTGCCATGTTGGAGTGACTTGCGGGTCCAGGTTTTCGAGCTAACCTAGATGGCCCTTGTCCTTCAACTTTTTTTTGCTTCGTACAGCATACCAGGGTCCAGGACAATGGTCTTGTGGTGAATCTGGCAGCCCAGTTCACGTAGGTCTCCCACGTTTACAATGGATTTTCTTATTTGGCTCACCCCGACATCATGGAAAGTCATCTCCTCTCGATTTCCCTCGGTTGTCTGCCCTGAGTGACTGTATGGGGTCTTTTTATGTCTTTCCCCTGTTGACGCCTTTGTAACACTATTCGATGGAGCTCCTTCCTCTTCTGGTACCCGATCTCTTGGGATCTAACCGATCTGACCACCCATACAAATACCATGGGCTCTCTCCCGCCAAGTGCTAAAGTCTACCCATCAGCAATTTCTCCTCGACCGCAATAATATCATGTCAACCGAAACGAAGGCGAAAAGGAGTGCCTCCACCTCAAACCCTCCTGCGGAAGGTGACCACCGCAAGAGGTGATTGAAAATATGATTTTTCTATGGGCCATTTCGCTAATATATTTTTCTCCAAGACGTCGCAATCGAACAACTCAATCATGTCTTAACTGCCACACATCAAAACGAATGGTGAGCGAAAAATATTATTACTAGTTCGGCATGTTACTAACTATAGACTTCTAGTGCGATCGCAAGCGTCCAGCATGTGCACGTTGCACTCAGCTTGGCCTTGTCAGTGAACGCTATTGTTTTCTCAATGCCCCTTCCTAACCGTGTGCGATTAGACGGGTCTATGCGTCTACGAAGTTGATGACCCAAGCCAACGATCCGATTCTCAGGACGAGAGCGCACGCTTATTGAAACGTGTGGCGGAACTCGAGGGCGTCATACGCGAGGTAGCTGCTTTTTTACGCGACTAAAACATTTCTAAGCCCTTTTTGCAGTTGAAAAACAAACCTCATCCCCGCTGGTCTCAGTTAGCAAGTAGCCCTGTGGAAAGGTGGCACGCTCGTTCTCACTCGGGCAGTGGAACTGACGGCCAGGATCTTCTTTCCGACGCGTCATCTCCACGAACTTCATCTGAGAATGGAGAGTCACCCATGATACAACGCTCCACCACGTGTTCATCGACGAGCAAATCTGCCGATATCTACTCCTCTGTTCCTATACTCTCTGGGCGTCGGCCGTCCTCATCCTCCTCCCAATATTATACATCGTCACCTCAGAGCACTCCATCACCCTCTTTGATGACGCCTACCGAAGAGTACGCCCGCCTGCCCATAACAATCGCTGGCCAGCCGGACATGTCTCCTGACTATGATCTATCGTCTATGTTCCTTGCGTATCCTGGTTTGGGCACCTCTGACGAATATGGTGTACAAAAGACGGGCCGGGCGGACGAATCCTGCTTCATTAAGCAACATGGGGGTCATTGTGGTTGCCTCCACGAGTCCACCAACTATAGTGCTGTGCTCGAACTATCAATACGCCTTCGTCGAGCGGCAGATATCCTTGCTCGGTCGCCAAGCCATCATATTGGGTCGACTTGCCTCCTAAATCAACGTGTCTCTGACCTTGACACTTTCACTACGTATGTCCTATTTTTGCCTCTCATGAGTCTCGTCAGAAGACTCACAAAGCGAAATGCCCTATAGCAACGCGTTGGGAAATATGATATCCTCTCACGAAGACATGACTTTACTCAATCAAGAGCGAACTCGGTCAAACACAGCCATCCTCCCGTCGAATCAGATGTACGGCCCAAGTCCACGCCGACCTAAAACAGCCAATTCTTCAAGTTTGCAGTCGTGGGACATGTTACCGATGGATTCGGCACCTTGTGATGATTCCTTCATGTCTTGGGAGCCACCCCGGCGCATACAGTAGTAGAACCGTTAGTTTAGTAGTAGATTTCTATTTCTTTTCATACACAGTGCGATGTTAGATATATTTATTTTGGCACACTCTTAACATCGACGTGGGTTGGAATGTCCTAGGAACATTTGACTTGCTTTCAGAAGTTGGATGAATCTCCGATCCGAGTCGGGGTTGACAATGTAACATCCTATTGTGGCGTTCCCTTTCCGCGCCAAGCCTAGTCGCTTCCGCACGTATTTCGAGGTGAAGAAACGAGAGATTGGAACGAGAGATAAGTTGGACGTCGTGCATCTGATGACCTGTCTATCGAGGCCTCCTCGCCCCATCTATAAGGTGGTAAAGGAGCGGCGCTAGGAGAAGTGAGGTGGCTAATCTGGGAGAATGTTTCCTATTGGGAGTCATGAGTAGAATTCGACAACTGGTAAAGACACCGAAGTCCGGAGAAAGAAAAGAAGGTCAGTATGACTGCGAGGGTCCAGTCATAATCTGACAACTGCTCGAGTCGGGAACTCGTTGTTTTTGGACGGAGTTTATTCATCTATCTCCTCCTTCTGAATCAGATCCAAGCAGTGACAAGAAAAGGCCCAGGGATTCAGAACAACGATCGAAAAATTTGGAGCATCCGAAGACAAGCACAAAAAGCCTTCGAGGCTCGGCATTGCCAAGGCTAGTGGTCTTAAAATGGCTCCAGGTCATACCGTGAGGCAGTGTTCATAACTGTCCGTAAGCGTTCGGCTGCCCGTTATGGGGGGGCTCTGATGAGCGCTCAGCAATGGCCTGAGGGGCTCCTGGGGCGTGACAGTCCGTAGAAGGTGTTGCAGGTATCCTCAGCGAGAAGGCTCCCCGGTATGCCGGACGCCCGTCGGAGGGGGAGGGAATATGCAAGGGATGGATGCTCGAAAGGCTTGCACTTGGCAATGAATTGGCAGTTGCCAAACATTTGACGGAAGATCCTCTTGGGAGTGGTATGAAAGGAGTGGGCCCAGCATCGGGGATCAAGCACTGCCCGAGATTTTTCACAAATGTTGCAGCATGCAGGATCGACGTGTTTTTTCCCCTTCGGGCACTAGGTTTTTGTAGCAAGTACTTGAAGTTCACAACCGTCAATGGTTCAACGTTCAGAAATTGGCGATGAGGGCAATGGCACGTGGGAGTTTAAACGTTTGGTGATTGGTCAGCATTTTGGACATAGGTAAACCATTGACCAAGGTTAAACCAGAGCTACTGTACTACCGGAGTTCAACTCCTCATCTTCACCAGAGTAGACACAGAAACAGAATTATTATTCATTCTCAATGGCGTCCCATTTGGTGAGCTAATTCTCTTGGATTTTTCCACTTGATTTGACGTGGCTTAGGCAAACATTTTCGGTACTGAACAAGATCGAGTCAATTGCTCTTTCTATTACAAGGCATGTCTCATACACCATTTCCTCTGAGCTCAAAAGGCTGAATAATGAGTGCGGGCAGATTGGTGCCTGCCGCCACGGAGATCGCTGCTCACGCAAACACATCAAGCCTCCCTTTTCTCAAACAATTCTCCTCCCCAATGTCTACCACAACCCTGCCCATGATCCTGTCTGCAAGCTCACTGAAAAAGAGCTCCAAGAGGGATTTGACGCGGTTTACGAAGACCTTTACTGCGAATTGGCGAAATTCGGGCATCTCCTTGAGTTACATGTGAGTTTATTACACACACACACCACCCCAAACGCTAAGCTGTGCAATAGGTATGCGACAATGTTGGTGACCATCTGATTGGGAACGTATATGCACGTTATGAATGGGAAACGGAGGCTCAGGCTGCGGTCGACAGCTGCAACGAGCGGTGGTATGCAGGTGTGCCATTTATTACACGACGTTGCCTTGGTCTTTGCCTGACACTGTTTTAGGGCGACCTCTATATGCTGAACTCTCACCAGTCACTGATTTTCGTGAAGCCTGTTGCCGCCAAAACGAAAATGGTGAATGCAATCGTGGTGGGTTCTGCAATTTCATGCATTTGAGGCTTGCATCAAAGGACCTCGTCTCCTCATTGAGAGCGGGACAAAGGATTGAGAGACGCCTGAATCCGGCCAAAGCTGAAGGTGGTGGCGGTGGTTGGGAGCCAAGCAAAAGGGAAGGTGGCCGCGGGCGGAGCGCAAGCCCTCGAAGGGGAGGGAACAGCGGAGAAGATAGATGGACGAGAAAATAGGCCAATTTCGTATTTCGCACGAGCCCGTTTCCCATATTGTTGACCTTTCCTTAGTACGATAGGCTTTGCAGGCAATTCCGCCCGAGGTCTTTGTGTGAATGCACTTCTCATATGCAAAAGTAATGATTCCGGTCGCCCTTCAGGGATAACTCACTGATGCTGCCTGTAGACTTCGGTTGATGTTATTTCGAAGATGTTGCAACTACTTTAGCAGTACCTCTGATCCTGTCTGGATATGCACTAGTATACTGCTTATGTTAGACCAACCAACCCCGATGTTCGACTCGACGTGTGTTTCTCTGTGAAAGCTGCGGCCACTGCACGACAAATCTGATGGCAACTTGAGGGAAGTGTCCATGCACAGATGGAAGACATACCTGTCCACTAATGGTCTCAGAAGTTTGCCAGAAAGTGAAAGTGATTGGACACGCGCAAAGGATTCAACATAGATAATCTGGGGAGCTGGCAACCCGAAAAACTGTCTCAGAGTTAGCTTTGTTGTAGAGGGCATCGAGGGTCCCCAACGTACTTTATTCATGTAGACTACAATACATAGGATGAAACAAGTACCAGGCCCATTCAATAACAGGACATCCGCTACGGCTGGCCGACCTGTCCGAAAGAATGGGACCAACGTAATGGAGTATATACTCGCCAGTAGCGACCACAAAGCGGTGTGGAAGGTGGAGTGAAGTGGTTGGTGTACTTGTCGTGCGCGCGGCATCGTCATGACCGAATAGGGGGTCGTTCCATTCTGATGGAAATTGTCAAAAATATATGTGCAGAAAGCGTTGTTTACGCACATCCAGGACTGAATGTTTGCTCAACTCAAGAGATATTGCCTTCTGTGCACTAAGTGTGTCGCCTTGGCAGACGAAGTACGTGCGTGGAGTATACCTCGAGAAGTCCAAAGCAGAGACGAGAGTCAAAGCTTCGGTAGTATGACCACCTACAGGGTTGCCATCGACAAGAAGTGGGTCTCGTTATCAAAGAAAAACATACCTGATCCTAGAAAGACCGCAAGACTGCAGGTCTTCGAGTGTTGCGCCAGTCTTCGCCGGGAAGGACGGGATCTAGGTAGAATCAGGTATAAGCGCAAGATGGCAAGAGATCCAAGGAAGAGTAGGAAAGGAGCAGTCGCCATGGGACATTCAAACTCTAGGTCGTTGGCAACTTGACAATGACGGTGGTAATCATGATACTACTACTAGTTTGGCAGCCTGCATTTCTGCAATTTGTGACAAACCTGTGACTTTCAGCACGTGGTTCGCGTTTCTGGTGGTGTCGCTTTCCGAAGTTCACTCAGATCGAACTCTGCTAATACTTGCAAGTGGAGTCGACTACACACTAGCGTCCAAGCCCGGGCTCAAATCTGACCACTGTGTCAATCTCAGAACTGCGCATCGATATTCGTTTCTTTTGCTCAATCCACTGCTACGGATTACTTTGAAGTCACCAATTGGTGGCAACATGGCAGCTTCTCCGATCGTGGATACACAAATGGTGGCAGAACTGAAGAGCGCTATCAAGGAATGCTCTGACCGGGGCCTTTCTGTAGCTTCTAAATGGTGTGTCTGATTCTCCTTCATCTTGATAACAGCCAACGGCCTCACACTTGTGCACAGGGCCTCCGAACTACATCTCTCCATCCCGAACAACAAAAGAAGGCTCTTCAACTCCTCTCCGTCTTCTATTCCCGCCTTCTCTACCTCTACCCCTCTGCGAGTACGATCACCACCACCATCTGCGCCGTTCCGTGGTAGCTCTCCCGTACCAACACAACAGGATCCGCTCCAAATGATTTCTTCACGTCATCCTCATGCCACTATGCTAGTGGAACAGCTGCCTGATGTGGTGGCTATTGAAAATGGCTTAGAGGCACAAGAAGAAGATGCGCTTGTGACTGCTCGTGCATGCATTGATGCGAGAGAGTTCAAGCGCGCCAGTCACCTATTACGAGACTGCAAAAGCTCCAAGGCGCGTTTCCTAAGCACATACAGTCAATTTATTGTAAGCCCTATAAACCTGCTGCGCTATACCCACATAACAACTGCCCTCCAAGGCGTCAGAGAAAAAGGCTCAACGCGATTGGCACAAGCTTGATAGTAGGTCGCTCACGGCTCTCGAGTTGCCGATTTTTAGCTTGTCCCGCAGATAATCGTCATCAACCTCCCGTTCCGGTCAATACTGCGCTCAACGAATTACTTGACTCAGTGTCCAATGCTACAGATCCCTGGCTTTTGTTTCTGTAAGATTGCAAATGAGGCCATCAACCGTCCCTAACTTATGCTACAGGAAGGCGCTATTCCTTTCCAGGCTATCGAGGCGTGAAGAATCTATAGAATGCATTATCCGTTCTATCGCAGGTTTCCCTTGGAACTGGTCAGCTTGGACACTGCTTGGAAGTTGTATCGGCGATGGCGAAGAGGTCAATCCCACTTTTATCGAAGACGTCGTGGTGATTAACGGACCATCTAGCTTTCCTCGCTTCTTCAGCTACTTCCGTTGCCATCTACGCACCCTTTAGTCCAGATGTTCCAGACTAAGACACTAAACGAGCTTCATAACCCCTCGGAGCATGAACTCAATCTCTGCAACCGACTTTTGAGCCAAGACTTCTTTCCGAATAGTCTGTGGATGATGAGCCTGCGTGCTTGCGTTCTCTATCACCTACACGGTGAGTACATGTATGAAGCCGCCCAAAGCGGATGATGACATCTATTTTGCAGACTTCGGCCAAGCCGAGATCCAGTTCGAAAGAATCCTTGCGCTGGATCCATATCGGATCGATGATATTGATGTCTTCTCTAACATCCTGTATGTTACGGACAATAGGCTCAAATTGTCAAGGTTGGCCCACGAATTCCTGGCTCTGGACAAAGACCGCCCGGAAGTGTGCTGTCTTGTCGGTACGCCCATCAGTCTCGCCCGCAGGCCATAACTCCGCAATGACCGAACAACCAGGGAACCATTACTCGCTCAGAGCCGAGCACGAAAAGGCAGTGAAATATTTCAAAAGGGCAACTCAACTAGATAGAACATATCTCTCTGCATGGACCTTAATGGGGCACGAGTATGTCGAAATGAAAAATTCGCATGCGGCAATCGAAGCCTATCGTCGAGCCGTGGGCGAGTATTTCAACAATTGCATATCGTCTTAACTGACAAAACCAAACTTTCCAGACGTGAACCGGAAAGATTACCGGGCTTGGTATGGGCTTGGCCAGGCGTATGAACTCCTTAGTATGCACCACTATGCACTGCATTATTATCAACATGCTACGGCTTTACGGTATGACTACACACACTACCGCGACATCCCCATGGCATATCTCATCGATTGAACAGTCCTTATGATGTGCGCTTATGGCAGGCACAAGGAATGTGTTACGAAGAGATTGGGCGGTAAATCACCATATTCCCATCGGTTCGTCAAAAATCTAATCCGGGTTTCTAGACTTCGGGAAGCTGTCGAATGTCTCAAGCACGCCCTCATACCTGCAGATCCCCATGAAACCACCATCAATCTGAAGTTAGCCAGACTCCACCACGCGCTCGAAGAACCTGTTGAAGCGATGGCCTATCATCGGCGAGTAGTCGAGGTTTGCCAAGCTGACTGTTGAGTGATTCTGTTTTTTTCGCCGGCATAAACTCATCCCCTGTGGTCCCACTGTGTCAATCAGCCCGTCCCATCCAAGACTATGCCAAGTCAAGTCTAGAGGTGGCTGAGTATCAGATGCGAATCCCCAACGGGGACCTTCACCTTGCTGCTGAATATCTGGAAAGAGTTGCCAGTAGTAATGCAGAGGATGTTGGGCGGGCCGCAGAGTTGTTGAAGAAGGTCAAAGCCTCACTTCAGGCTAAGATCATGTTTGATGCCGAGCGAGCACCAAAATCCCATGAGGCCGGTGACGTGACGGCCGATTCTTTGGGAGATGATTTGTCAGGCAAATTTTCTACTGTATCTTAGAAGGTCGCGCTCCGTAAAGAATATGCATAATGAAGAGTCAAGACATATCTTTCTTTTTTTTTGCCAAATTGTGGCCCATCACTTCCTAGTTTGGAAGTGTGACAAACCGTAAGCCGCGTGAGTCGAAGGTCACGGGCTTGGGGTGTCCAAAGCAAAACAAGCGATAGATGTCGAATTCCCTTGCCTCGTCTTTTCATCCCCAATCTTCATCCAAACCTCTACAGCAAGCAAATGGCGTTTCCCCAGTCTTCAACATCTCGACACCTCACACTTTTGCGGCCTCTGTGGCATCCTCTCCAGCAGGTCCATCAACATGGCGCACTTCCGACTTCATGACTCCTTCGGGGCCGGCTACTTCCTCACAGCGACCTCAGAGAATAAAGAATAGAACCCCAGAAGAGCTCGAGATAATAGATAAGACCAGCGAAAGGTATTGCAGAAAAGCTTCCACCTATATATCTGATTCTTACCTGTCGTCGTAGGCTTTCAGCACGTCTAGCCTCCGACCATGCTCTTGCGCTGTCCCCTGATGTGGATACGCCCTTTCATGATACTTTGGATGCTCTGCATAGGCTTCTTCCATATCATGTCTTTCTCCAGCCACAAGAAGATTTGGATCTGTTGACGAGTAATGCGAAGGGAAAGGCCAAAGCAAAACAGATGGAACTGAAGGAGGAGATAAGAGGTATGATATGAAAGTTCATCTTTCATGCATATTTTGATCGCCTTTTAGAAACTAAGTTTGCCTTGGAATGCCACAGACGACGAGATGCGCTGGTGGGGAGGTTTCGCGACATTCAGACCCGCCAAGGCAAGGTTAGCCTTTTGTCTGAAAAAGCCCGCGCTCTCTCTCACTTGACTTGTTTCATAGCGGTCAGCTCCTGATGACCAGGCCATTCTTATCACGTCGTTGGTTTTGGATGTTGAAAGGTCTGAGACGACCGTCTTGGGCAACGAGCTACGATCTGTACGCGCAGAACAGGAACGCAAGGAGAGAGAGAAACGGTTGGCTTCTCAGTCTGCTCGTCCTGCATACTACGGACCGGCTCCTACTACCACAACTGCTGTGCCGCCGCAATACTACAGAGGTTACCCATACGCATACACCCAGGTATACGGTGCTCCCACTCAAGCTAGTTCCACAACTACCTTCTCAGTATCCCCTACCCCTGCACTTCCCGCCTCTACGCAAACGGCAATCCCCGTTCAACTCCCTGTCGCATCCCTTCCAGCACTGCATGCCCTAGGTATTGTGCCCATCCCTGCAACCTCCCTCCCAGCAGCGGGCCATCCACAACCCGCGGCTGTATTACGCGGATCCACTTCGAATGGCACAATGCTCAGCCTTGAGATTAACGTATCGTCGTTGCAGTCGGCACAGATGAGCGGCCTGGCGATGGTGCTTAATTCGTTGATGTCGAAGAGTGGTAACGCCAATAGCAGTAGTCCGGATACACAATCTAGCGTAGCCGGTGGTACCGAGACAGCATGAGAGGATGATTTAAACTTGGTAGACTTTGAGAATAATAATAACAACAACATAATGATTATATGTCTTCAACGTTTGTCAGGTGATTGAAGTGACCTACCAAAATAGTCATCCGCTCCTTGTGCGCTACTGAGTTCACATACCCCAGGGCCCAGGGTCTCTGTAAGTGCCTGCATTCGGCCTTTGTTTCGACGTTCATTCCCAAGCATACCCCACCTTCCTTATTACTCCACGCATATAATGCCGAGCGGTCCTGCTCCAAGCAACGGGCCTTCGTCAACAATCTGGCGTCGCGAGCGGCTCATGCGGATTGGGAGTGGTACCACCGCCAACGCAGGTGTTCAAGACAGCCCTGCCAATACTCCTAACGTGTCAGAATCGCCTACCGAATACTCTTCGCTTCCCTTAAGTAGCAACGCTTCTTACGGCACGGTGCCCACGTCACGGCCTCGAGCCTCCAATCTCATTACACGTCGCGACGTACCACAACTCCCCCGGTTAAGCCTTTTCCAAAGGAATACATCCAATACTACTCTTCCATTGACCCCTCGCTTGAGGGACCTAACTTTCTCCCGGTTGAGCATTGAGCGCCCCATATCAGCATACGATGCCCCTCTACTTTCCAAGGACGAGCCAGATACAGATTCCAAGGTCAATGGTATCCGCGTCTGGTACTCCTCCTTTTCCTCTATCGATTGGCTTCACGACGCTATCAAGGACTCCGCACGATTCACCCGTCTGAGGAAGCGCAAATCTCTTCGGTCGCGCATTCGGTTGGCCGTTGACAAAAGTCTGGGTTGGTTTGTGGTGACCATCGTTGGCTTCTTGACCGCAATTGTCGCGTTTCTCGTCGTCCGGAGTGAGCAGTGGCTGTTCGATGTGAAGGAGGGTTATTGCCGTGGCGCGTGGTGGAACGCCAAGCGTTTCTGTTGCCCTGCTCTGAACGACATTTGGGCCGGACCGCACGGAGAAGAGGACGACTGTGAAAGGTGGAAGACATGGGCCGAAACGTTTTCTCCAGAGCAGAATGGATTCACTGCTGGAGTCGCACAATACGCTATTTATGCGTGTATCGCAGTGAGTGGCGACGGCCCATTTATGCTCACATGCCGCTAATGAGATGTAGCTCTCTCTAGCTTTGATTTCGTCTTTGCTTACGATTTACCTCACGGACTCTACAACCTTCGTCACACGAAAAGAGTCAGGCGTTCTCTCGCCTGACTTTCCGGGCTCGGACCCCAAGGATTCGGCGCCAGATGCCAAGAGGAAAGTTATGTACTATGTAAGTTCACTTCTACATCTGCAACTGCCGGGCATATGTAATGAAATGCCAGGCTGCTGGGAGTGGAATACCAGAAATAAAAACCATACTCTCGGGTACGACAATTAGAAAGGACTCATTGATGCGATTGGCTTATTACATTTCTGTAGGGTTTGTTATACATGGTTACCTTGGTGGCCGTGTATTATTCACGAAGTCCCTCGGCCTTGCACTCTCTGTTGCGTCTGGTCTCTCCCTTGGGAAAGAGGGGCCTTTTGTGCATATTGCGAGTTGCATTGGGAACATCATCAGTCGTTTCTTTAGTAAATACGAGAACAACGAAGGTGAGTTATGCAATCGACTTGCAATTATTTTGTGTAGTTGAAAAACTCTTTCAGCTAAACGTCGCGAAATCCTGAGTGCTGCCTGTGCTGCTGGGGTTGCCGTTGCATTCGGTGCTCCCATAGGCGGGACTCTGTTTAGCTTGGAAGAAGTTTCTTATTTCTTCCCTCCCAAGGTCAGCCTCACTCCACTCGAGTGGTTTCATGAGTGCTAAAGGTCGTGGTAGGTCATGTGGAGAAGGTTTGCCGGCTCGCCATAAATCCAATTTTTTTTGTCTAAAGCGCATGCCGTCTTAGCTTCTTCTGCGCAATGATTGCAGCAATAACTCTCAAAGTGCTGGACCCTTTTGGGACCGGTAAACTGGTCCTGTTCCAGGTGACATATGGAATGGTGAGGCATAATATTTCTTTCACTTCAAGCTCTTCTAATCGTTTCCCTCCCAGGATTGGCATGCCTATGAACTCTTCCCATTCCTTCTCCTTGGTGTATTTGGAGTTTGTCGGTTAACCTTTTCTTACATGTGACTTCTGACGGGGTTCGGCAGGGTGTATACGGGGCTTACTTCTCCAAACTTAACTACTCGTGGAGCAAGCATGTCCGCAATAAGACCTGGATGAAGTCTCACCCTATTGCAGAGGTTCTTCTGGTACGTCGTGACCTGTTAATATGATGTCAGGATTGACTTACCATGGGTGCAGATTACCGCGATCACGACGGGCCTTTGCTTCATTAATCCCTTCACTCAAATGAGTGGCACAGAGCTCGTGTATAGCTTGTTCGCAGAGTGTCACGGGCCTACCGCAAACCAACACGCTGGCTTATGTGCTGTCGACCCTCATACCTTCTGGGGTATATGGCCGGTCATTCGCGCAATCTCGGTGGCGATGATCGTCAAGGCTGGCCTCACGATCGTGACCTTTGGTATCAAAGTTCCGGCCGGTATTTTCATACCATCTCTTGGGGTCGGCGCGTGCGCTGGAAGAGTAATGGGCCTTGTGATGCAATGGTTACAATACCAAGAACCAGAATTGAAGCTCCTCTCGATCTGCGACAAGGATAAAGATTGTGAGCACCTCCCTGGCTGTTCCGTGCAATAGGCTTTAACCATTGGTGCCCTTAAGGTATTATACCGGGCTTGTATGCCATGGTAGGGGCAGCAGCTTCCCTGTCGGGAGTTACTGTAAGTAAATGACATCTTGGTGCTGGGTAGTCCTTTAATATCCTTCAGCGAACTACTGTGTCATTGGCGGTCATTATGTTCGAGCTTACCGATACGTTGACATATGCCGTGCCTGTGATGCTGTCCGTTCTCGTGGCCAAAACGGTTGCCGACGCTTTGGAACCTAAAGGGATCTATGACCTTGTGATCGAGCTTAACCAGTTGCCATATCTCGATTCGAAGCACGAATATCTCTGGGGAAATCTCCAGATCAACGATGCGGTAGATGGTCACCTATGACTCACATCTGTCTTTTGTATTGACAATCTCTTAGACTGCTCGCGATGTAGAGGTTATCAGACTCGATAGGACGAACACCGTGGGGACATTGCGAGATCAGCTCGTTGCACTGATGCAGTCCGGGAACGACGACAGTGGCTTCCCCATTCTACGGCGGGATACAGATAACGACGGCTTTCGGATGGTTGGCTATATCGGCGCCAGCGAGCTGGAGCATGCTCTCTGTCTGTCTGCTCCTGCTAAACTCAATATACATGTATATGCTGACCCCAAATGACAGGTTTAGTTGCCGACGAAGCTGACAAGGAAGTGTATTTCCACACAACATACACACACTTCAACGCTACGTCTTCCATCACGTCGCTTGTGGAAGAGAGTGAGCAAGCCGAACATGACCTATTCGACTTCAGCGACTACATGGACCAGGTGCGTAGGAAGGAGTCCCGCGTATTGCTATTTGATTAAATCTAATACTTAACCACCAAGGCGCCATTGACCGTCCGGTCCAACTCTCCCTTGGAGATGGTTCATCAATTTTTTGCCAAACTCGGTGCTCGGTATGTTGTCATCACTGATACAGAAGGGCTATGTGAGTGACTTCGATATCCACCCATTGCTTTTGTGGCTCACTGCGACCATCCTTTAGACGAAGGTGTGATTGATAAGAAAACCTGGGTGGCATTCTTAGCAGATTTGGAGGAGAAATCATGATATCGTGTAGGACCCATGCATACGCCAACCAGAAACTTTTAGCGCATAAAATAAGTAGATGTCGATACTTACTTGAAGCCAGCTTGGAGTCATTGTCAACCATTCAAAATGCATCGAATTTCTTAACCGAGGCCAATGTTTATAAGTGTTTGGCTTACAACAAATTCCCACACGATCTTGGTCGTCGAAGTACCAACCTCTCTTTAGCACGACGATGGCTGGTCTCGGTGTTCCAGTCAAGCTACTTCACGAGTCCCTCGGACACATTATAACTGTGGAGCTTAAGACAGGACAGCTGTATCGCGGGAAGCTGGCTGAGGGTACGTGCATAACTCTCTACTCGCGTACTTGCTAAATCCGTTTTTGCGTGGACAGCCGAAGACAATCTGAATATATCTTTGAAGGATATCACAGTGACTGGACGCGATGGACGCGTATCCCAACTAGACCAAGTCTATATTCGAGGAAGCATGGTGCGATTCTTCATTGTACCAGATATGTTGCAGAACGCCCCAATGTAAGTGGTCATGGTCTCTATTGCGATGGTATTGAGATCGTCTCGACGATTAGGTTCAAACGAGTAGGACCGAATGCTATGAGAGGAAGGGGTATTGGCACAGCGCGTGGACGTGCGACGATTATGAGAGGTACGTACCTCATATCGATCAATTTGTGCTTTCGACTGACATTTTACCCTAGCAAATGGTATTTGTTTCCTCCTGATTATCACGTCAGTGCGTGGATGGCTGACCTCGTTCATTTCCTAGCACGCCGGGGACGTGGGGTTGCCCCAACTGCACGGGGTATTAGACGGTGAACTGGTCGCCTCCCAAAAAAGTCTTTTTCTATTTTCTTTGTTGTAAGTAAAATGTCTAGCGATGTTGCGAAATTATGTTTTGCCTATACATGGCTTAGTAAGGGTCGAAATGTATTATTCACTTGACGTGACAGAGTTTGACGGTGGCGGAGAAGGCAAGTAAATTTCTATGCCAAGAAAGTGACATAGTGTGCATGTGGTAGATACGTAAATTTGTGGGGTTCCTTGTGCCGGACAGACACCTCTGACGCCACCATGGCCAAGACCAACCAACCATATCCGTTACTTAAAAATCGGATACGCGCCCCTTGAAACTCCAGTCGCCCTCAGACTCGCCTCCCCAACTACGAACTGGTTCTTTTTTGGGCCCTCCTTGTTCGCCAGTCAGGGGGTTGACGTCGCCCTCAAAGTCTGGTGTGAGAGGAGTGCGAGCATCTGGATGAAGAGTGAGGTCGGCTTCTGGCCTGTCCGCAGCAAGAGGGGCCCGTTGGAGTTGCTCAAACTCGCGCTGTTGGTTGCGAGGAAGGGGCGGAGGAGCAGGTCTGCTGAGATTTGCGATGCTGCGGGTGTTGACTCGAATAATGCGGGCGAGCATGAGAGTTGTTGGTCAATATTAAAATTATAAAATTCAGTCATTTTCTGTGTTTGTCACGTAAATTGATCGACTTTGTCTTAATTTAAATCCCACGTGAAGGTTGTTCGGAAACGCAGTCTATATATATGGGCGACGGTGTCTCTCCCCTCAAACGTCTTGCTCTTGCATGGACACCAACGAACTCCTCTATCAGAGGTCCGCCCCTAATCCCTCATACAAGAAGAGAAACGTAGACCGCGCCTGTGATGCCTGTCGCCATCGCAAGACCAAGTGCGATGGCTCTCAGATGCCCGACCATCGCTGTACTAATTGTATCCAGGCCAGTAGGCCATGTACGTACAAGTTCGTTTTATCTCCTTCTCAGGCTCCTGCATAATCTCATAGCTTGACATAGTGAGCCTTCCAAACCTCGTGGCCCTCCAAAAGCGTAAGTAAACTACTTTACTTCTCCTGAGTAAATCAACACGATGCGCAGATATGTCGTTGGGCTGGAAGACAAAATGGAGCAACTCGAAACTCTCTTGAAACAAGTGAGATCATTTCATTTATTCCCGTTCGAGCCATTCTGACGAAATGAAACAACTTGCAACACCCCTGTTAATTAGTTACACCCAAACAAAGATTATTCCAAGCAACTTGGTCCCCCCGTCATACGAAACTCTTGGAAAAATGAAGCCGACAACCAGCAGCCTCATTGGGCCTCTGCCTTACCTGCCGAGAGCAAGCTCAATTCCTCGAACGTTTCTCGACGGGCTCTAGAAGACCCCGATCAGGATAGCTCGGATGATTCCAATACATTAAATGACGTTCTTGAGCTCGAAAGTATCAGCGGAATGGTGCAGAAACTGACACTACGGGGCGAAGAAGAATCCACGCCACGGGAGCAAACTGACGAGGCTTTCGCTCGTTTTCACGGGAAAAGCAGTTCTGTTGGCCTTGTCGGTGTAGCGCAGGCATACAAGATGATGCACATGCTTGAGCAGGGCACTAAACATGATGCACGTCTCGGCAGTCCGGACAGCATCAGCACATCTAGCACCAGCAGTTCCGCGTCTGGGCCTTCCACCCACCGCCCCAAATTTTGGAAGATGCCCGAGGTAAGCGGCATGTGCTGTTAAGCTCTAACGCTATCGACTTATCTATGCCCGGTAGAGGGAACGGCAGTGGGAAGAACGCAGCACCAACACCCCTGACTTGATTGCACATCTTCTTTCTGCATTCCCCCCTGTTGATCTCGTCCCGGAGCTCATACGAGTCTACTTTGTACACTCAAATGTTCCTCTTCCCCTCCTACATCGCCCGACATTTGAACGGCAGTGGAATGAGAATTTACATCACACCAATGCATGGTTCGCGGCTGTGTGTCTGGGCGTTTTTTCCATCGCCAGTAGATGGTCGAACGACACTAGGGTCATTCCAGATGGGGCCAGAACGGCATCAGGGGCGCCGGATTGGTCTCTGGCCGGCTGGACATTTTGCAAGGCGGGGCTTGGTGAGTTTCGTCTACAACCTACTCGCAGGACCACCATTGATTTATTGATTGCTCAATTGGTTAGCTCTTTGCGAGGTCAGGCGCCGTTTGTTCTGTACAACCTCCTTGTTTGAAATTCAATCCTTTTCGGTAAACCTTTTTGTTAGCTTTGCTACATCAAGACATGCTTACTCCAGTCTCTTTAGCTCTTTGCAACTTACCTTAGAGATTCTGCCCACCGGCCTTTAGCATGGGTCCTAGTGGGAAGCGCCATTCGGAAGGCTCAAGATCTTGGCGTTCATCGGAAAAGGGTATACCAGTTCAAACCCACGGTTGATTCAGAACTTTGGAAGCGGGCCTTCTGGTGTCTTCTTGTTGTCGATCGTTTTGAATCTGCTGCTGTCGGTCGGTCGGCTCTTGTCGGCGAAGAGGAGTCAGTCACCCTGTCTTTAAACCTTGATTGTCTACTTAGACTGACAAGACAACAGCTTCGATGTAGACTTGCCACTAGAAGTGGATGACGAGTATTGGGAAGCGGACGATCCAGGTTCAATGTTTATGCAGCCCAAGGGCAAACCTGCGAACACAATAATCTCGTTCAATCAGCTTATCAAGCTGTCAAGAGTTTTGGCCTTTACGCTTAAAACCCTGGTACGTCAGAGTATACCTTGATGTCTGTCTTCTGACTGCTTCATAACGTATACACAGTATGCTGTCGACAGGAAAAAGATATCCGCTGGTTTATCTCCTTCAAGCTGGCGTAAAGCGATACTTGAACATTTGGAGGCGGCTCTTCAGAAATGGTACAAATCGTTGCCAGAACATCGTACGTTTTCAATCAAGTCGTATTGGTGAAGTTGTTTAAAGCATCTATAGTGGCCTGGCTGAAACAAAAGGAGGGTTCCCCTTTTGCGGCGGACGCGGCTGCCCTGCAAACAACTTACCGTCTCATCGAAATGCTTATCTATCAGATGTTCATCCCGGACTCTATACCCTCTTCGCCGTCGTATGAGCCGTCTCACCAAAGCCGTCAATCACCCTCGGAATTCTCTCCGTTGGATATCTGCGTTGACGCCGCGCGCGACTGTGCGAGAATATCACAAAAGCAGAGCCTAGAAGCGCTTTCAACGTGGTCTGTTTACATCTATGCTGCACAGGTGGCATCGTCGATCCTTTTGGTGAAGATCTATAGCATAAGGCTGCAGGAGAAAACCATGCGTTCTATGGGTGTTGAGGATATCAAACCACCGATGCTGGAGCCTTTGATCGAGGACCTTCGGGTCTTCTTACGGATACTAGAATTGGCTGAATCGCGTTGGGGATTCATTTCAGCTTACTTGTAAGCCAAATCCACCCACTGTAAATCGACGGGAACTAATGCGAACAACAGACAGGAGCTGAGACAAGCTTTACCGAATGAAGTTTTCGATGGCTTGGCCACCTTCCATCCCAAAAGTGAAAACGCCTCTCAATTGCGAACCAGCCAAGGCAATGTGGAATATCGTGTCATGGAACCTCAAGAGGCATCGTTACATCCTGTGTCGTACCTACCGTCATATCCAAATTCGATCACACCATCTCAACAACTCTATTCGCAAGTTGATCCCTATCATTCTTCCTCGCTCCTACAGTCTCAGCCAGTTCTTCCTTCTCAGGGCTCGCAGCAACGAATCTCACCATATTCGCCACCATCACACGACTCCAGTCTACAATACTCTTCACATCCACAATACTCGTCGTCACCAATTGCCCCGCCACCTACACAACCCGGATTGGCATTCAATAATCCCACAAACATACAGCGGCTACGAACAGAGCGAAGCCAACAGTTCTTACCTCCGGTTCCATATGTGCCGGCCGAGTACCGCTCTCGACAGTACGCAGATAACGCATCAAATCTAGTGTACAACTCAGGCCCTCGTAGGATTGATGAAGGTCTTGAACTACCATCCCCGTATGATCGAACGCGACCTTTACCTCCAAGGGGTGATGTCGTCCAAACTCCTTCGCTTCCGCGCACACTTCAACCCGCCCGGCCCCTCTCCTACCTAGACAACTCGATGCCATTTTCTACCAACGACATCAATTTCCATGGGACCCGTGAGCGCCAAAAGACAGTAAATGGACGGGAATTAAGTCACAACGTTGCCGTTGGTTTCGATCCTCTAGCTGTCCGACAAGCCCAGGACTCAGGCAGAAATGCGATGGGGGCGACTTACCCTCACAGTGTTCATGAACCGCCGCCCGCAACCGGCCCATTTGCGAAACAACATGTGCGCCACAGTGTGCAGCCGCAGCGTATTCCTCCAGATAGTTGGCCCCAAAATCCCAGCAAGGACATGGGTCCTGCACCGGACTCTGAAAACTTGTACCGGAGAAATTGAGGTGGGGGCTCGGATGTTGTTTCTTGACTTTCTCTATTAACAATGGACTTGGCATATACACTTTGTTCATCTTGACATTCGCATACACATCCACATCCTCCTCATTCACCAGCACACCACCCTACCCCTGTACTAAATGTATCAGTATCGCACAGCTTTCCTATTCTATGTAATGTAATGCGCATAGCTAACAACTGTTCGCCTGCTTCAAGATTCTGTAACATTTGTAACATGCTGTGTCTCGGTGTCTTGCACAAATCGAAACAAGATATTAGTGTAAAATGCGCGTTTATAAACTAAAAGATACAATGGCGTGTGCATGCAATGAGATCAGACAACTAGATTGCTCAAAAATCAGCGAAATTTATAGCATAAGAGCAAGGGGAAAACTCACGAAGGACAGCGTTGATACAACCGTCGTTTTCCGGGTTATTGGTGATCTGAGCGTACTTCCCAAATACGACCTTTCCACCTGTTGTGACCATTCCTAGCTCGGAAACGTTCACTTCAATGACTGTGCCCTTGGTCATGACACCTAGTTGTGTGTACATTGGTGACTGAGGGTTTTTCTTCACGCCCAGAATCTGTAGCTGGAACGTTGCTTTAAGGTCAGCTGTATGAATGAAATGAACTGAGATTTATCAGATGACAACGAGGAGTAAATGCACGGACGATGAGTGACGTTAGCCTTTTTGTAGCGCAGTGCCATCGGGCGGATGAAGCGCTCCATCTTGACGGGCTTTCTTGTGAAGCCCTCACCCACGAACGTAGCCTTGGTCACCATACGCTTCCAAGCCTTGTTCCTGCTCTTCCCTGACTTCATAACCTTGAACATCTCGTCCTCCGCAATCCCTCTAACTTTGGGCAATGGCACGGCATACTTCGCAGCCTTGTCCTTCCGCTTTTGCTTGATTGCACTTGACAGTGCTTTAGCGTCTTTTTGACCTTCACGGTCGAGAAGATATGTCGGGAGAGCATCATCTGGAACCGTAGAAGAGTCTGCTTGTTTGACATTGCGTTCGTCATGAGCTTTGAGAGTCTTCTTGAGTTGAACTTTCTCGGCATGCCGTCTTGCGTGCAGGAGCTTGGCCTTGATACCAAAGGCCTTTTGTGCGAACGCAGAACTTGTGTGAGCTGCTCTGGCTTCACGCTTGCGCCTATAGAGATAGATTAGTAGGTGTGTAGCTTCAATCGATTGCAAACATGTCCGTACTTGCGCTCAAAGTGATCTAACCGCCTACCATGGCGTTTGATGTGCTCCTCGATATATTCATTCTAGTCAAAGGATGAGATATGGACCACATGGAGTATTTGAGTTGCAATGTACCTGGGGCTGTAAAAGAAAGGGTCAAAAGAGGCCTTGGGACTTGGATGAAGACTTACCATGGCGGCGAAAAGCTGAGGGCTGAAGAACAAACAGAGGACAACAATGCATAGAATATTGGAAGAGCACGTGGCCTGTACTTTCATCCATCCATGTGGCACGAGTCGAGCAATTCCTACGCGTCCTCCTCACAAAATGCTTACTATGCACAGCCTGTAGCTCCAGAACCACAACTTCAATTCTATTCCCCCCAGCCTCCATCCGACGCTTTTTATCCAGGCTCTCGCCCAAGTCTAGACGGCAATGTTGGTGCACAGGGTAGCATCTCACAACAGGGCCTCGCTCCAGCGTATGGTGGAAATATTCAACCTGTTGGCGGGTGGTGGACAGCGTTTGGAACTGGTGGCTTTGATGGTGAACCCCCATTGCTGGAAGGTAATAGATTGTATTATAATTTGAGTCCGCACGCGTCATAGCTCACCGATACGGCTAGAACTCGGAATCAACTTTCAGCACATACGCGCAAAATCATTGACTGTGCTCAATCCCCTACGTGGTGTCGATGCCCGCATAATGGACGATGCCGACATGGCGGGTCCCATTATCTTTGTATTTTGCTTTGGAATTTGCTTGCTATTTGTGCGTTTGACACGTATGATCATCTATTCGTGTTCTTACTCTCCGCAGTCCGGAAAACCTAACTTTGGCTACATTTACGGCGTCGGACTCTTCGGCTCAGTAGCGATGTACACTCTCCTGAACCTCATGTCAGAGCGAGGTATAGACGCATACCGTGTTGTTTCTGTTCTGGGCTACTGTTTATTACCGATGGTTGGAGTGAGCGCAATTAGTGTGATGATGGTCCTTGAGTGAGTAAACTTCTGTTGCAAGTCTCCCTTTCACTTCCCTTGCTGATTTTTCTTGCTGCAGTGGAACCTTCGGTTATCTGCTATCGATACTTTCCATTCTCTGGTGCACATACTCGGCGTCAGGGATATTTGTTGCCGTTCTTCAAATGTCAGAACAGCGTTTACTTGTTGCATATCCGGTTGGACTACTGTATGGCTGTTTTGCACTTCTTAGCGTTTTCAATGGGTCGTCAGGCAGTATAGCGTAGATAACTGTTATAATATACATTGGGCCCCGCAATTCGAAATCCAATAAAGATACAAGATATAATAGGGTATAAACTAGAGTCATTAATTGTTGCTCGATAGTAACTGTCTACTGTATAATTTCAGAAGCACCTCCATGATTTCCTCCAGTGGCCTTGTGGCGTACTCATTGACGTATTGGGGGAGTGAGTCCTCTAGATTGAATCCTGCCTTCTTCATAAAGAAAGGATGCATGACGTCCGGCGTTGCTTCTCCAAGCTGTCGCATAGTCAACCGCTCGATGTGTCGGCTACGAGGCTGATACATAATCCCAGCATGCTTCGTTGTCGGATTCACTGTCTGGGACTGGATTGAAGGGAAGTCCTGGGGTCCAGGTGAAACTCCACGGGGAGACAACATCGTCGAGCTCGTTGGTGAGGATAGTCCCATTGGACCGCCCATTGAGGATTTGAGAGCAGTTGTGGGTGAAAAGGGCGAGAAAGGCCTCGTGAGGGGGCTGGGCATTGTTGACGACCTCGGGGAGTTTGGGGCGAGATTCAAGGGCTCTGGCTTCTTTTTGTATCCGCCGATTTGTGCAGACGAAGTGTTGAGTAGTGCTCTCCAGTCAGTGGATGCCTTCACCTGTTCCATCTCCCTTGTGAGGTTCTTCCGGAGGACGGTGAGCCACGAATAAAGGGAGACATTCAAGGTGATGTAAATGTCCTTGTACTCCCGATTGTCTTCCTGTCGTACGAATTCGCTGTGGAAGTCGTATACAAGGGTCGTCGTCAGGTCGTCGATCTGCTCTTCGCTGACCATGTGCATCGTCATCGAAGGGAGTCCCACGATCGTGGCTTCCGATGCCCCATCCAACAGTGATGCCAGCCATTTTCGTCCATCGAGTAACTCTGAAGTCTGAGGATGTCCAAGTCCCGTAAATTTCGAGATGATCATAGATGAAAATGAGAGCAGGAGATCCCGTTTTCCGGTAGTAGGCTCCGATTCTACCAAGCGGTTCAGACGCGCCTTGACATCACGACCAATAAACTGTGCGATCTCCAAATCATCCATTGTTCGGGGAAATACCACCAAGCGTAGGAAGTCGAGTTCAAGGCTCATGTGCTGCATGATGACATAATTTAATCCATTTTCGGCCTCTTGGAATCGACTGCGAGCTGAAATCAACATCGCTTCTGCGACGGCAGACAGAGGGTTGTCTGGCTTTGGGGTCCGAGTGACTCTAAAGGCCTTTGATTCACGACTTGCACCAAGTCGCTGGGCATCTAAGTTGGACTTGAACTTGTTGACATAAGCCAGAAGCTTTGGAACAGTGCCAACTGTGGCAACCGCCACGATATCTGGGCTTTTGACGGTGAAGGAAAGTTGTAGAGGTTTGGTTTCGGCGCCTGATCGGGGCGCCCAGTCGTCAAAAATTTTCACCTCTAGAGGCTCCGCACTGTTAATAAATCAGTAGTTGCACAGTCAAGAAAGTCTGTAGCATCCGCACCGATAATGGAGCAACTTTTGATGATCAGACTCCAGAGACACGACTAGAGGACCACTAGTCATACAGAGTTCTAGCATTTGATTTCTTCCCTCGGGGCCCGAGCTGGTTTCGGTACTTCGGATGGTTTGGAAAACACACTTCGGAACATGCGCGTGACCCGCAACATTTCCTTTGGCGATGATTGTGAGGTCGTCAACAAGGACAGAGACTTCATTGAGGGCTTCTGTCAGCTTGGTACGCATGACAGCGTCTTTGAGATCGAGGGTCATAGCACTGATGGATTGACCCAAGTCAACATCCAGAGTTATACGTCGAATTCGAATGAGGATGATGGTGGTAAAATGTTGTTTGGGTGCTTGAGAGGGGAGAGGTGCGTTTGGTGATGATCGGATGGTCTTTGCGGAGGTCGCAGTAGGAGGGCTATTGAAGACTGGGATGCGATCTAGCCAGACCGCTTTGAAACAAAGTATGTCCTGCAAGCGCGAGAACCGAACGACACCCAGGAACTCTGTGTCAAGTACGATGGAGACCGAGTTACTCGAGGTGCCTCCTTCACCTTCGAACTTTGCAAATGCGACCGAAAATGTGAGGTTCCGCGCATCCAGTCGAACACAGTCCTCACTTAAAAATCCGTGTTTAAGACCAATAGTCAGCCCGCCAACAGTCCCAGTAAACGTGACCTTACGGGCGCCTGGGGATACATTGACAACGAAGCCTCCACTGTCCCAGTGCAACCCAGCGATGACGTTGACGTCTGGTTGGCAGGTTAACTCGAGCTTCGACTGATCGATACGAAGGCTGAAGCTGATGCGTAGGCTCGCTGCAGGTTCGACGAAGGTTTGTTGTCCATGGGGTACCGGGTCCTCCACAATGGTCGTAGAAGAGTGAGACATCTGAAGGCTGATACGGCGGAGGCGACCTTCAACATGGTTCACCAACTCGGTGAGAAATGGGAGCAAAGTTGGCCGTAATGTGTTTTGGCTAGAGTGCACAGTGCTTTTGAACATAAGAATGGAGGACTCCGGGTCACCCGATGGGCCAGGCTTTTGGGACACAATTGTGGTGCGATACTCCGTCCAGACAGATACCACCGGTAAATTGAAAACCTCAGCTCCAATTTCCATGATCTGCTCGTCCGTTGGTTCTTGGTGGCTGTGAGGGAAGGCCCTTGCTCGGTAGAGTCTAGAGGCAGCTCCACTATAGACACGGACCTTGCCACTACGGAAGGTCATTGAGGCGAAAAGATTAGAAGTGGGAAGCGTTGTGCGAGGTTGTTCCGCCCTGATCTCCTTCTCCGTGACACTCTCGCCTAGAGTAGATGGCGTTCGGGGCAGATTGTTTGATATTTTTTCCATTCTGTCTTTCCCTTGACGGTACACATCAATCAAGGAAAAAACATAAGAGGGTATGCTTGAATCAAGGTCCAGGATGAAGCCACTGACATCAGCTCTAACATAGACATGGCGCAGCGCCGCTGAATGTGTTGAGCGAAGCTGGGCCTTCATTTCTGGATAGATCAGCCTATTTCGGGTAACGTGATTCCCCCCAGAAAAATCGTCTGGGACGGATTGTCGGAACCTGGTCACGAGCTTGAGCATAAATGTAGCTGATTGAAACAGGCATATTTACCGTGAAACGAACTGGAAGGAAAAGGCTTTCATTTCTGCTTGTCCTGTTTGCCCTCTATGTGTTCCGAATTCAATTGATTCAATAGACCACAGGAATGCCGAAACAGCGGTGGAGTCCCTGCTTCCTGTTCTGGGAAGTTGAAGGTCATGGTCGTGTGTTAAGGGGAATGCAACACCAATATTCCGAGTTGAAACATTGATGATGTAATTTCCCAGCCATGGTTGCGAGTCTGCAAATGTGTCTTGTACACCAACTTCAAATGTTTGCAATATACGGCGGGTTTTCTCCTTGAATGCGGCGAGTTCCAGAGCACGTTGATCTTTGCGCTCAAGCATTTCAACCTGATGAGTTGTAGACTTTCAAGTAGCGGCCAACAGAGAGGAAACAACACATACCTGGAGATGATCAATGAAGTCACCAACCTCGCCAATTGAGCTCGGCTGGGTCACAGCATGCATTTTAGTAACAAGGACCTGTATCATGGTGCTGGTGGTGCCATCGAGGAGCTCATTACGTGCATCGATTTTAAAGTCGATGATAACAAAAGCTGAATGATGGTTCCTGTCGAAACCGGGATGACTGGGACGAGAAGCAGCTGGAGATGCCAGAGAAAACGCCAGATCCGATAGACCGACGTTCCACGTTAACCCGGTAGAGTTGTTGATACCGCCGCTAATGTCAAGGCATTCGAAATACACAGTGGACGCAGGACCTTCTAAGCCAATACGAAACCCACGCATTTTAACGAAAGCACTATAAAGTAGCGGAACTTGTGGATTCCGTGATGTATTGGGAGCTTCTGGTGTTGTCCGATGGACATTGGTCTCCTGAACCAATGTGACAAGATCGTGGAAATCCTGCCCGAATTTCTGCTGAACAACAAGGAGGGTATCCCAGTGCGAAGGCTTGACTTTGAGTTCCACGAAGTCTATCAGAACAATGGTGTGGATTCCTGCCCTATCATATCGACCTGTGGCTGACAGCGGCGGAAGCATGAGTTTGACACGAGTGCCAGGCTCCTCGTTGCGAGCATTTGGTTTGGATGAGATGCTAAGGGTAACCGATGCAATCTGTAACCCAAAGGCATAGCCTGGGATTGGAGCATTGGATGAGTTGATATAAGCAGTGAGGCTGTTGGCTTCCCAAGAAAGCCATGTCCCGTGCATAACCTGAAGGGCAATACCAACGTGAGACAGTCCACCTTGCACCTGGAAACTCGGGCGTCCTGAAGATGAACGCTGTAGCCGAGGAGAACTGGGTTTGTTGGGTGTTCTCCTCAACTCAGACAGGAGGGCTTTTACAGTTGCTTCGATTCCTGGGAGGAAATCCGCTCTCCACTCTTGTATAAACCTATAGAGACGGAGAGCACTTCGTGGCACAAGCAACTGAAGGTCTCCAAGGGAGAAGACAAGGCGGAGTTTCGTCTTCAATGACGATTCTGTGCGAACTAGGGTGCTGAGCCTGCCGAACGTGAGTTCTAGCGAAGCCAAGATATCTTGCTCGCTTCGCTTCGCCACATTCGAGGGTGAACGTGCACGGATGAAGATTTTGTCGAAGAGAAGGGAGTGGTTCATAGATTGACCTCCAGAGGCTTGAGAGTGAAACAATAACGACGAAGCTCCACGCACTCCCGACAGCCCGAATTCGAAAACGAGGTTTTCTGCAGCAGCCCGAACACGAAGGTGCCCCAGTGAAAGGAGCACATCGGCACTGTATAATTGTGTATATCCGTTGATACTACCGGGCGACGGAGAGTGCATGGGCTTGTCTATAGATGACGAGATAGACAGAAAATATCTTCGGACCCTGAGGACGTGTTGAGCGAAGCCCATAAGATGAGGGGACACAGTGAGTGTAACGTCGCCAAAATGCACTAAAGCCGAGCATTTTAAAACATTCTGGGAACGTTTCTCCCTCAAGGATGTCTGTGACATAGTATTATCCAAAGAAGGCAACTGAAGGATATTGCTTGTAACCGCGTGTGCCCTGATGTCCACATCTGCGACAACGAGTTCACTCGGGAAGATGGTGGACGGGTCCAGAACTACGATCGAAAGCTTGGTGAATCGAAGGGCTAAGGACCTGGATGGGACTGTAATGTCTACTGGCACCAGTGAAGGGCTGTCGATCTGTAATATTGGGAAGAGGGGTTGCAACGATGACAATTGGGCAACATTATAGGAATCAGGGTCCAAGGCAATCAACCGAGCTTCGAGCGCTAGGATCAAGGTGTCCAAGTCGACTTGTTGCATTGACCAATCACGTTCATGTGCCTCGAGATGCCAGAGACAGTTTCGAAGGTGGTATAAGAACCTAAAGGTGGTGTCGCTTCGCAACTTGTGAGGGATGCCCTTCTGCACAAGGTATGACGGCTGAATTGTCGAGAGAGGGTCTACAGCCGCTCTGTCCCCCGAACATCTGATAACGTCGGAAACGATGGTTCGTCGCAGTGAGGATGAGGGGTCATTCCATTTTTGGCCCACGTCCACAAGCTCTCTTGCACTGTGTGCGAGAGCAAGACCAGTTGCCACCATATATTCAGGACCCATGTGACCTATGCGAAAGGTGCCTTCCCCCCACGCGATAGCAAAGGTGTTTTGGCCCATGGAAAGTTTTGCGGTGTTCATGTCATAGTTAAAAACGAAATTATCCGAGGAAGGTTTGATAGTCTTCTTATCGAACGACACGTCCAGCGTAACGGAGGAAGAAACAAATCCAGCCTCGAGGGAAAGGCTGCGCCTGTTGATTGAGCCGGAGGTCGAGATTCCGCCAAACCCTGCTTGAATAACAGCGACGACATCAAACTCAGAGAGGTTGTCTATCTTGGGTGGATCTCGAGAAATCATGGGGTGACCATTTGCCATCACGATACGCTGCAGAGCTTGGACTTTGATGGCCGGGACAAAAGCCTCGAAACGGATGCAGGAGGCAGTTTCCTGGGATGAAGACATTGTTCCGAGGTGACTTGCCATCATGGCATCTAGACACAACTCTGGACCTAGCGGCTGAGGCATTGTTATGGCATAGAACTTGCGTGTTACTAAAGGTACGCACATTTTTCTTGATATCGTCTTCAAAATGAATCACTGCTTGAAGAATCATAGGTGTAACCCTGATGGTCACAGATTTTCTGCCCTTGAATCGTAAATATATATTGTCTTGATCATCGCTGGAAAAAACTGGGATGTTGAGCAGCTCGGGCTCCAGCTTCTGATCGCCAATGTTATCAGCCATTTCATCAATTAACGTGGATAATTGTGGGCAATCCTAACTCAGAGGCGGGGGTTAGCGGATACTCGAGCAAAATAAGCTTACTCACCCGAACAAGGACAAAAGGACATCCATCCCAAAGTTTGGGAGATTCCAGAAGACGCGTCATGTAATGACGAGTAACATGAGAATAATGCTGCAACGTTGACGTTGCGAGATCGGCAGATCCATCTTTGATGGTAAGGTTTGAGGCCGAAAAACACATTACAGTAAGTGACATGCATACCCGCGAAGTCGGACCAGTCACTATCGGAACCAGAGTCTGTCAGATCTTCGTCGTCGGATTCATCGCCACTGCTCATGTTTCGGTTGTCTTCGTAGGTGAACCGTGGGACGGGTGTCGAAGATCGAGTCTTGCTGTGAAACCTATCAGAAAAAAACTCTCGAAGACTTGTAAAACTTACGCGAGGCGGGCATCACGATCAGCTTCTGAAATACCTTCCTCCGCATCTGAATCGGAAAGCTGTGCGACACTCCTCCGCTGTTTTCGAGCTGTTTCAACCCTCGCTTGCCCAAAAGCCTGGGACCCTTTAATGCGGCAGTCAGGCAGTTTGGGATTTGGAAGATACATGCCATTCTTGTGAGGCAAAAACTCTATGTATGAAAAAAAAGGTAGGTGAGAAGGCAGCCAGTCATCGTACGCGAAGAGTCACAATCACTTGAAGATTCTGTTGCATTTTGGGATTTCAAAGAGGCAACCATCCTTCGAGCTCGACCAGTCAAGCGATCTTGTTCCTCGATATAAGATATTTGGGATTGAGCCTTCTCGCGATAACCGTAAGGAGCAGAGTATATATCCAAGTAGGCATCAGCAGTAAACTTCATTGCTTCAAGCCAGCGACCTCCATGAAGAGAAGACGTTAGGAGAAGCTTGGTACAGATCTCGGCAATCTGCAAGCTGGTCGCTTTCCGGTGATGTCGCCCTCCCAAATCGTTACTGTCTGCTTTGATTCCTTGCGGCAAATCGATGACCAAGGCCGCGTGACCTGCTCGCCATATCATATTGAAGGCTCTGAGAGAGAACTTGACGAATGTCACTGTCGTTCCGAGTGAGACAACGCGACAGGACAACTTGAGAGACGACGACATACCGTCTGGATCAAGAGGCAGGATGTATTCATCCGCAGGCGCATTTAACGCGTCTGCGAAGTTCAATCGAAACGCGTTGCCAGCAGCAGCTAAGAGTCTTCCTTCCGCAGCGGACAAAAGGGCTTTGGTGGCTCCAAGGTTAATTTCCCAAATACATATATACGTAGCTGTCCGTGGTTGAGGGCCGAACAGACGATTGGCAGTAATGTCCAAGCCTAATATCAACACGATGAGCATGCTCTTGGGTACAACAGGATAAAGACGGTACCGACCATCCACATGAAGGATGTTCTTTAATCCATGTAAAGTTTCCTTCCTGTACGTGACCATTTCCGGATAATTCTGAATGAGGCCTCCCGAAAGAGTATTGACGTTCAAGGACATTTCTTTCAGGCGTGTCAGAGCTTATATGGGCTTCCAGCGCTAGACGTACCCATATAGTGGTCATGCATTCTGAAATGTAACTGAAGATCAGGTAATGTGACGATCAAGCACTCCCCAATACCGTCGTCGTTACCCTCACAGGGCCTAGAGTAACCCGGGAGTCCAGCAGGCATGATGATAGTACCATTATCAATGAACACTTGAATTTCACTCTGCATCATGTTGTTCTAGGACATGTCAGCCCCGCGAAGATGCATAGTTAGCCTTAACTTACTTTGCCCGGTCTATACTTGGATAACAGGGGGTCACCAAGCGGCTGGTTCCTTTTGCGCCTGTCTAGATATTCGAAGAGGGTCGTAAAGTGCGTGAATGATCCAAGATAATTGTCTTTCAAAACCATGAAGTAGCGGATGGACCAGCCGAGGTTTTTGAAAGCGACGTCACAAAGCTAGGGAAGTGTGTTTGGCGCAATCGACTGCAGAAAGTTCGTACGGCTTACGTCGAATTTCAATTTAAGTTGATCTACGTGGTCCTCGCGGACATCCGCAAAGTATTGGTATGAACCGTCCACGTGAAGGAACCGGACATTTGCCAAACTGTTGCCTTCTTTCGGAGCATGAAGTGCATTGATGTTCCATCGTGGAAGCGAAAGGCTGAGTGAAACGTCTGGGACGTCAATTGTAAACGGAATTTTCGTGCATTCAGGTCGGAACTCGTTTGAAAGAATGTCGGCCGTAACATTGAAGTGTGCTCCTCGTAGCGTCAGCAAGGCTGCGAACATACGCTGTGAATATACAGAAGTCCAACAAATAATCGGATATACCATTTTCATCACGAAGAAGGGGCTTGTCAATAATATTGTGGTCATTGACATATTGGTTGAGCTCATAGTGATGGAGGGCAATTTCAAAGCCATAAACCGTGGGGATGAATCGCTGATAATCAGTCGGAGGTCCTGTCGTCCAATCCTTTCCGAGGTCGATGAACATATTTATGTGGTCACGAATGAGGTACAGGACAGGCTGCCGCAGAGCCAGTGCAATCATCCATCTCCGTTCTGAATTCCACTTGAGTGGAGTAGGCATTTCGCAGTGAATCTCGATGTAGACCATCAGGATCTACGACTGCAGAGAAAAGAGCAGGCTCACTCGACACGACTCGGAGGTCACCATCTGTATGTCATTCAAACTCGACGAAACGACCACGGTATCGAGATGAACTTCTAGGACTGGTTGATAGCCAGAGGGACCAATCACCATCGGTAGCGTATAACTGATAGAAGAACGATCTCCAACTGTGACTTGGATTTCAGTCGCTTCTCGTACTCGTGATCTTTGGGGAATGTCAGATTCTCCATCCCACTGCCAGTCCTATACGTCTCGTAAGTGTGGTGAAGGAATGCAAGAGGAAGTAGCTGCATGCCTTGGATGGTTCGCGGAAGGGGATATGGAGGACAGTATTGTCACGCAGTTCCACAAATATTTGCATGGCTGTCCAAAGACGTTTATCTCCAGGCTTCAATGGAGTCGTGCACTCTCCGTCGTGATACGTTGGAGGAAAGAATGCACGCTGGAGTTCTGCTCTGCAATATTATGAGATAGGAAGGGAAGGTTTCACGAGCAGGTCTGACCTTTGGCGATCAGCCCAAGGGCCATATCGCAGTACACCCCCGTTTATTATGATATCGAAACCCCAATCAGGTGCTACGTCTCCGTTACCGATATCGATCGATTCGACGCCGATATTTTCATGATAGTCCGACAATGCGGGGACTTCTCCGGCGACATCGAAAAAGTAAGAAAGCTCGAGAAGAGGCGTCTCAAGAATTTTGCGTTCTATCGCGTATTCCAAATGTGCAAAATCAGCACCTATTGGAGTAGATTCATCGAAATTCTTTTTCTTCTTCTGTGCCTTTGGCATCCCCTGTTTCTGCATGGCATGGATGTCGTGACGATCGTGAGTGTATCTCTGTACAAGAGTCAGAAGTCCAAGACGCTTCCAAAGTCCCTTGAATGGCCGATAAGGCAGATAGAAGGAAGGACGACTTAATGTTGAATACCTCGTACTTTATTAGCTTCAAATGGAGCAAAAGAAACATAAGCTCACTGGATGATTCGGCCGTGGACAAATTCACCCATGGACGTCATAGGGTCTGCGTAGTGGTCGTTGTCAACGTATCGGATTATTGCTTGCTGGAATTTCATAGAAAGTAATTGTTTGTGCAAGTCAAACTTCGATCTTGCCTATGAATATGTTCGACTATCGGGATAATTATTGAGAGAGAAATAGAACGAACTGCGATGAGGCCAAACGTTCCTTCGCTCCTCCGGAATTCGGCAACCATGAGATTTGGAGTTGAATTATTGCCACACGTTATGGCCCCTTTGGTTATTTCTATCCCCAGAGGTAGCAAGTCTTTGGGGTCGAGGCTAGGTAGTTGGCGTTTGACCCAAGCAAGAGCATTCTTTAGACTGGATGGTATACTAGAAGCTTTATTTGAAGGCGGATATGATTGCGAGGATGATGCTGTGTGAGGGGGGCGTTTACTACCTCAGCCACTCTAAGAAGTGCGGGACGTCGTACCCTGGCGTGAGACCCGTTGAAGAGTTTGTCTTCTGTCAGTGGATCGCGAGGTTGCCCGGCTGGGATTCTTTGCCTCCATTTGCGAGATTATGCTGTCAAAAGCTGCTGTCCGGTTGTACACGAACCACTGCATTCCGTGAATTGATAACTGGACCCGGCACTGCAACGAGTGTGGAGACTGTTCTGTGAAAGCATGAATGTCGGAATATAAGAGCCGCGTATACGACGTACGATCTTCACTACCTCGCAGTGAACCGATGTCATCTTCTGAGGTAGGTTGCCGAATCCAGTACCTCCATTGCACCTGTCCTTTGGCAATCTTGATAGACTGGTTACTGGAGTGGTAGCAGAAATCCTTGAGAAGTATTCTCCCAGCTATGACAGAGAAGTGTATAGACCCTGTCAAAACCGCGTTCGACATTGTTCAATGACCATAACACGATACTTCGCACCAATTTCAACCCAGATGCTCGAAGCCTCTTCATTCCAATACATCAGGCGAATTCCGAGACCAATAAGATAACCAACAAAACGGTTCCAATGGAAGAAATAGAGAATAAGTGCCACTACAATGCATATGCATGATATCAAGAGCAACTTGTCGAACATCGTATGCTGCACGTGTCGTCGGGTCCGTGGGTCGTAATGTTGCTTGCGGTATCGGAAAAGGAACCTGCCAGCCCACCTAAAGCATCGGTGGAAGTTGACGTTGAAGGGGTAGGCTTGTTACGGTCATTCAACAACTTAGGAACTGGTACGCTTATATAATCAACATCGCGTTCTGCTCCCGCCCACGATGACAGCCATGAAAGCGGTGACTTCTCAACAAACACTTCTAAAGAGGTTCGCCGTGCATTCGACAGCTACTTGCGCTACCCAAGCGTCTGCGTATGGTAGATGCATACTGGGCAATTATACAGACGTGAAGAAGGACATGTGCAAGGATGAATTTGCTCAATTCGGACAGTGTCTGCGCAAAGCGGTACGTGTTGCATTGTTATACCTTCTTATCATCTCCCTATAACAAGTGCACTCTAGATGAAACAGAAGTGATGAAGTAGAAGCCGTTCTAAATCCGTACCAATGCTACGAAACGTGTCGCAAACTGCAGTTGAATGGATTCAACCCTCTCTAGGATTTAGACTGCCAGGGATCCTTGTGCCAGTGACCGCACCCTCCCCGACATCCCTCCTCATTTGATTACTGGCTCGGATGAGCATCCTCATACCAGCCGGTATCGGCCATGGTGTGGTGTTCGGAAGAGGTAACGACGCATCGGAATTGGTCGCCTGAGGCGGAGGAGGTGGATTTCGCAGGCGCGCTATGATAGGGGCAAGTCGGAGGTCAACGACGTAGGGAGATGTCGTGGGTGGTGGATATGACTTCGTATGTTGTGCCATCGTTGTAGCGAGTTGTGGCGGTATTGGTGTGAATAATGGTGAGGATGTCGGTGACGGCATGGGTATAGGGAGTAGCATGTCATGGGTATCGGTCTCAGAACTGTGTTCATAAAGAGAAGTTTCGTATGCAATAGTCGTAAGCGTAAATTGAAGGAAAATGATAAGGAAGTCCAGTCCCAGGAGCTGTGTTTTGGATGGCACATAACCTAAGAAAGACGATGAGATCATCGAGGAGGGCAATTATATCGTACCACATACCCATCCCGACGAAGTCGAGTATGATCGCTCTTCCTTCTGCTGCACCCTGCGTTGCATGCGACCATAGGCTCGTGCAATTAAGTAGCAGAATGTTTGCGAAGAAGAACCGTAGTGACGGTGTGGCGGCTGGGTCGATATCCCTTGGCTTGGAGCATTGGAATTGTGACAACAGCCTGCAAAGGAATGACCAGATTGACGGCGACATGATGAACGAGAGCGTGTGCAACTGATAGCAGAGGGTGTCAAGCTGTGAGTCTGAGCATGAGAACAACACCGGGACTTGTCGAGGCTAGGTTGGTACATACAGAAACGATGATATGCTGACGTTGGCCATGATGCTGCTTCGGCATATCATATATCTCTTCCCGGCACTAGCGTTCTTCGATGTTCCTTCTAGTCGACGTGCAGAAACGGTCTAGAACTCTTGGGGCTCTTGAGGACACTGGAGGTGGTGACGGTTGATTCAGAACGTATCTGCTTATCCTTGTATGGCAATGACTTTGCAACTTTGGCTTCAGGATTCTGATTCGGACGAAAAGCCAAATTACAAGCTGTGATTAACATTATGGTCCCTGGGATGCGCTACGTATAATCCATGGAAATCACGAGAAAACAGAATGTAGGAGTTATATGTAATGTATATCACGAAATCGCCGGACGTTCTGACAGAACATATCTCGGCGGGTCTACCACTTCGGGTGTTGGAAAAGGAGGTGCCACATTTGCTGAGCTCCAACGCTTTGTATTTGCAGCTTCAAGTCCCTGCACTCCGTCTGTCTCGTGATCCAAGCGTTTCAGCCGTGCCTTCTCTTCAGAGGATATTTCGGCGTGCGTCCAAGATCCGCCTCCATAACCTCCTTCAAAATGCTGAATGTCGATATCCCTTGGTTCTTGGTGGATTGGGTCATGTAGTTCCTGGTAAGGATCAAAGTCCGGCCCAGAAGTGGAGTACACAGGGAATTGGGGTATAACACTTTGGTCCCTTTCACCCGCAAGAGCTGAGTATCGGCCTTTATTCTTTGGTACAAGGCTGAAGGCTTCCTCATTGTCCAAACGTAGGCCATGGGCAGAACGCTTCTCTTTTTGGACCTGATTGAGGTAGCGTGTCACAACGAGTGCCAGGTCTAACATCAGGAGTCAGACGAATTAGTCTTGTAAGGCAGAAGTGGGACGTACACAGTTCGACCAGTAATACTACCGCTGCGATCGCAAAGTACACGCCTTGGGCAACCTTTAAAAGCCCTGTGCATTGTGCTTTGGCTTGTTCGTTTTGAATGGTGTCCTGGCAAGCTTTCACAGTGGCGTTGGCAGAAAAGTGAGTGACGAGGTACATCAGATAAGCCGCCACACCTAAGTTCAAGAGGAAGTGAACATAGATAAAGTAGGCATATATCTGGATGAAGAGTTGCTTCCTGACAATGGCGCCTACGAAGCTGCGGGCAAGTGTGAGCGTTGGCGAGCTGCAGGTGAGTTTCAAAGTGCTCACCCAAGGGAGGATGCTACAAACAAGAGGGTTTCCACTAGACCAGCAATTACAAACCCTGCTCGTTCACCACTCGTCATGTCAGCAGTGCCTAACGCAATCATTACAACCACGCCAGATTGGTATATTGAACGAATCTCACTGGAAACTTCAAACCACAAAACAATGGATAGGATTCCAGCGACTATAATACCCAAGAGGGACATGATAATGACACCCATCCGCACTGGGAGGCAGCAACAGAATGTTCTGCCACCACAAAACAATTCACGATAACTGAATGGCATTGTGGAAACAAGAAATGGAGGTAAGGAGTGGGTTTGTTCAGAAGAATATGTGGTCTTGAATACACGTTTTTGGTGTTGCGCGCAGTTCTTGGTTGTGGGTAGTGTTCATGGCTGTGTGGCACCGTGTATCTGATGATCATTGCCTCGAACGACGCAGCCAGGGCCAGGCCCAGCTGAACGATCGGGATCACGTGAGCTAGATTAAATGCCTCTTGTCGACTTCAGCTGGAACCCGCGTGGGCGGCGCGTTGGCAACGTTCCTTTCCTCAACACTCATGGGCAGGGAGAAGGCGCAAAGCCAACCCCAAAGTGTTTGGAGGCGACTGCACTCTATACTCTTACCTGTGGCTCTTTTTTCCGCCTTCATCATCCCATGTTTGGTGCCTTATACCCCACTCTTGAATAACTCGGAAACTCTCCACAAACATCCCGATGCCGCCTCAATCGTCGCCCAATGCCAGGCTCTCAATATCAAGGCAGGCTCCTCTCCCGACTTTCATAAGCGCTCGCGCTCCGACCGTTTCTCTTCCGGCACAAATCCTATACTCATCAAACGTGCAAAGATCTGGACGGGAGCAAAGAACGGCACGGAAGTGCTTCATGGCGACATTCTCCTTGACCAAGGCCTTATAAAGAGTATCGGACACCTGTACAGCCTCGTAGAATCATACGGGAAAGATCTCGTCGTGGTGGATGCGAAAGGGGCTTGGGTGACCCCGGGCATTGTTGACGTTCACTCTCATTTGGGAGACGCTTCATCTCCAGCTTTGGACGGTGCAGAGGACGACAACTCTTATCACGGAACTATCCAGCCCTGGCTAAGGAGTTTGGATGGGCTCAACACTCACGATGAATCCTACCTTCTCTCCATTGCTGGTGGTGTCACGACTGCCCTTGTATTGCCTGGCTCCGGCAATGCTATCGGTATGTCACAGCCATTTCGTGCTGAAGCACCACGATATTAATGTAGACGTTTCTCAGGCGGTCAAGCATTTGCTATCAAGCTCCGCGCAACCAAAGAACGCACGCCAGCATCAATGTTGCTGGAACCTCCGTACAATCTCAATGGTTCGTCCCCTGACCCCCACCTTCCCTTCAGATGGCGCTACATGAAGTAATCACCGGTTTCTTAATCTGTATGGGCTTCTCTAACCTAATTCGTTACTTACAGGCATGCTTGTGGTAAAGTTAACGCTCGGCAGTATGTGTGCTTTTGACTTACTCCATTCATTTGATTATCAGGCGAGAATCCCAGTAGGTTTAAACCCATCGATAAACTACCTCATCTTACGGGTTCATTCGCTCCGCAGAAGACTCATACAAGGACACCAGGATGGATGTCAACTGGAAATTCCGTCAGGCGTGAGCTGATTACCTTGTGCAACCATGCCAACAGAAGTACTTAAGAAATCTTAACAGCTACAAGAAGGCTTTTGATCTCAAGAAAAAGCAGGACGACTACTGTTCGCTTGCCTTGGCAGGAAAATGGAAAGGCCTTGGCGACTTCCCCCAAGATCTCCAATGGGAAGCCTTGGTCGACGTTGTTAGAGGTCGCGTTAAGGTCTGTGCTTCCACTCTCACACGAATTGTAAATTGATGCATATACTCTGGAAGGTCAATGCCCATTGCTACGAAGCTGTTGATCTCGACGGTCTGGTTCGAGTATGTTGAAATTATTCTCATCGCTCTCTCAATCTTCATATGACCTCCGTTTAGTTGTCGAACGAATTCAAGTTTCCTATTGCGGCTTTCCACCACGCTAGCGAAGCGTACCTTGTCCCTGATCTGTTGAAAAAAGCATATGGTGCGGCTCTGCATTCTTCGAGTTTCACCGGGTTTAATATGTAGCATAAATAGGTGGAACACCTGCAGTCGCTCTCTTTGCAACAAATAGCAGGTATGTTCGTTCTCTGTAACTGGCGTGCGGCGTAGCGCATCTCAAATTTGTGCCTTTAGGTATAAACGTGAGGCCTACAGGTCGTCGGAATTTGCCCCGCGAATCCTTGCAAAGCACGGAATTCGTGTCCTTCTCAAAGTCAGTTTCAATGACTATTTGCTTCACTCTCACAAATGTTAACTATTGGTAGAGTGATCATCCGGTGTCAAACTCGCGCTACCTATTATATGAAGCGCAGCAAGCTTACTACTATGGATTGCCGGAGAATCTTGCAATTGCCTCGGTTACGAGCACTGCTGCAGAAGTAATGGGCATCGATCACCGTGTTGGTTACATCAAGGAAGGCGAGTTAGCCTTAGAATCTCATTCCAGCTATTGGCTAAGCTTGGCATATTGATCAG
Organism: Tephrocybe rancida; assembly: GCA_018858115.1. NCBI lineage: Eukaryota > Fungi > Basidiomycota > Agaricomycetes > Agaricales > Lyophyllaceae > Tephrocybe > Tephrocybe rancida. The sequence continues at coordinate 27,578 of JABCKT010006440.1, read as the reverse complement.
GAATGGATGCTGGTGAGTTAAATCATCCTCGATAATAAATATTTTAACTCTTTTTGAAGATCTTGTCATATGGGATAGCCACCCCCTCGCACTTGGCGCCACTCCTTCTCAGGTATTCATAGATGGCATCCCCCAACTGGAGTCTGCACATATCGTTCACAAGCCCAAAGTGTTCCAAGACCTTCCTAGAGTGCCCAATTTCGATAAGGAGGCCGCCGATACCATCGAGTACGAGGGCCTCCCCCCTCTCGCCCCTGTAAAAAGGAAACGTATGACAGACACAATTGTGTTCACCAATCTGACATCAATCTACATGCCGACGGATGACTCTGTTAAGACGTTGTTCTCAGCCAGCGATGTGTTTGAGCGAGGCGCTGCTGTTATCCGAGGCGGGTCCTTGGTTTGTTCGGGGGCACATGCCGAGTGTTTGGCTACCTTGGATACATCCGATGCAAAATTCGTTGATCTCGAAGGCGGTTCAATCGCTCCTGGTTTAGTCTCGTTCGGTTCACCCCTTGGGTTGCACCATATCCAAGAGGAAGATTCTACCAATGATGGCGACGTCTATGATCCTCTTGCTGGAAAATGGGTGCCAAAAATCACGGGTGGAGATACAGCCATCGTGCATGCTGTTGATGGTCTGCTCTTCGCAAGCCGTGATGCATAGTGAGTTACTTCAGAAACTCCAAGTTCCCTGTTAACACATTTTGCCAGTCTCGCTTTCCGGGTCGGAGTAAGTGTCGCTTTTTTTATTCACCGTGGGGATAGGTGATAATGGTCTTTGCGTAGGTTACGTCTGCCATCACCTCGCCAACGCACAACAATTTCTATTCTGGACTTGGCGTAGCCTTTTCCCTTGGGGCAGCTCACGGACTGGAGGCAGGCGCAGTCATCCAAGACGTTACTGGCTTGCATGTTTCTGTGAGACATTTCAAGAAGCCTAGTGTTAGTACGCAGATAGCGACTCTCCGGCGATTGCTCCTTGGGTCACACGATGGTGCATCAGGGCATTGGTTCAGAAAAGTTGTCGAGGTCGAAAAAGTTCCGTCTTGTGACTCCTACGACTCACTGACGAAGTCACGATAGGGTGATATTCCACTCGTGGTCGAGGCACACAGTGCCGACATCATCGCGACTCTAATTATCTTGAAGAAAGAAGTAGAAGCGCAGGCAAGAAGGTCAATCAAGTTAACCATTACCGGTGCTGCGGAAGCACACCTTCTCGCAAAAGAACTAGGCGAGGCTGGTGTTGGTGTCATTCTGAACCCCCCTCGACCATTCCCATATGTCTGGGAAGACCGTCGAATGTGAGTCGATAAAGTCTTGCGGGCCACACGATTTTCAGATAGTCCTATAGCCTTCCAGGGCCACCTCTCACTCAAGATAGTGCAATTGTGAAGCTTATGACGCACGGCGTGATTGTGGGTGTGGGCTGCGAAGAGATCTGGTCAGCACGGAACCTCCCATTCGACGTCGCTTGGGTGCGTCCCTTGTCAAAAATTTCTCAACGCAAGAGCTAATTGGTGGCTTTGACTATAGGCTGCCATTGAGGCTGGTGGTAGAATTTCTAGATCGGAAGCATTGGCCCTCGGCTCGGTAAATTTGCAGAAATTATTGGGAGTGAAAGCAGATGCAAATAAGGTAGACCTCGTTGTGACACGCGGCGGGGGGTTGCTAGACGTACATTCGAAGGTGGTCGCCGTGGTGTCGCCAAGTCGCAGTACACAGTTTTTGGACTAATCCATATTTAATTGAGTGTGTGAATATTTAAGGCACATTTCAAAGCCCGCCGATAATAGCACAGTTTCCCTTTCTTCGCGTCTCACCCCTTGTTGCCGACGCGCTTACTGTGGATTTCTGATGCCCAAATCCTCCAAGAAGGCGCCTGTCGTTGCCACACGGCCAATCAGCGACTTTTTCACTCGCAAGTCCGCCACGGCCCCGCCCCCAATTGTCAAGTCGGTCTCCACTGGTCAAAGCGCGAGTGTGAAGACAACAAAGCCTTTCGCCTCGCCACCTGAAAAAAGCGTGTCTGCCTCTTCTACTTCTATCCCCAGCGCGACAAAGTCTACAATCACCATTTCCGACGCGTCTTCGCCTGCAACTCCTCGCAGTAATCGCAATTTTATGGATGCTGTGGAAATCGTGTCGCCGAACAGATCCGCTATGAAAAACCAATACCTCAGGCCCCCTGCATTCTCTGCCGTAAAGCGTGCAGAATCAGCCTCTCCGAGGTTGGGCTCACTTAGTCCACACCCTACCCCTAACAATTCGCAAAAAACTGTGTTTGATAGTGACTCGGACGTCGAAATACCTGCGCCTTCGGTCTATATTTTACGACCTCCCGTACGTCCCGCAGCCGCCCCCAGCATCGCCGCCGTTGCTCCTGTACCTCTCAGGGCAACAGAAAACCTGACGCTCGCCTCTCAGATAAGGACCAATTCCAAGAAAAAACAGCGCTTATCGTCTCCAGAGCCCTGCTCCGAATTAGTGCCTACTAGCCAATCTGATGAACTCGAACTTGCGTCCACCATTTCACCCCAGCGCGATCCAAAACAGGTCAAGCGAAGTGTGGATGAATGGCGCCACAACGCTGTCTCTGCTCCATTTTTGTCGGACGATACATTCGACAACCCACCGTCCTTTGGTCTCGGAGGCACTCCTCGTGATGGCGTAATTCCTGCCATTTCATCATTGCCTCCGTTGCCTCCATCACCCCTTCCTCTCAACCCCAAGACAAAGGCTGAAGGAATCATCGCGGAAATCAAGGCTAGAGCATACGCCGAAAGCCTGAAAACTCGACCCGAGTCCCCGGTTCTTGAATTTAAGGACGAATTGAGCGACAGTGACGATGATGGGTTTCCTATGTCTCCAATGAAAGGCAAGGGGAAGGCGTACGTTTCTCTCTCTGCTTCTCTCTATACCCTCCCTTATTTTCCGTTTATCAGTAAAGCAAGTCCTTTTCAAGAATCGTCCAAACGCTACGCCCTCCGCACTCGTGAAGCGTCGCCTTCACCGTCTGCACCGAAACAGCCCTCGGGTTCCACACGCTCGCATGTTATACCGAGTCGTGTTCCAGTCGTTTTGATAGAGCAGAACTCGAAGACTAAGCGTAAAACGTTGAACCCGCTTGATGACCTCCTACGGGAAAAGAAGCGGGACGACCAACGGGGGAAAGGCTCTGAAGCGTTCCGCCAGGCAGAGGCGGCCCTTGCCGATCGAGACGCAATCATGTTCGATGGAGTTGATGACGACTTCACAAATGAAGCGGCTGCGAGAAAGGCCGTTGTAGAGCGGAAACGCTCGGCATTGAGGTCTTCCAGTCCAGGTGGCCACAATGTCAGTGATGGTGAGGACGACGTGGACGACGAAGATCGTAAAAGGCTGCTTGGCGAAGAACAGGGCAAGGCGGTCGCAAGCCTACTCAGCCGGGACAAGGCTTCTAGGCAGAAGGAGAAAGAAATTGAAAAACTGGTGGGCGTGCCGTTATGGCGCGCAAGCGAAGACGTGATGGATGTCGATCAAGAGGCTTTACCTAAAGTCGCGCTTTCAACCCCTCATCCGATGTTATCAGCCCTTCAAGGTGCCGTCGACCACGGCGGTAAGTCGTATTTGTGAGAAGGCTAGATCTCATCTGAATCACCGTTACCAGACACTGCACAAGCTGCCCTGTTGATAGGCTCTGGCGTCATTTTCCAACTGGCCGACAACCCTGCTGTCATCCCATATTTATGTGACTTAGGTTTGTGTCTGCGCGCACAGTATTATCTCAAGGTCCTGACATTTCTCTATAGCTCTGTCTGTGGACGAAGCCTTGCTATCCAATTCGGCAGTGCAGGCTCTCAACCACATCTGGGGAACCTCACTACGACCAGTGCTAGGACTTTCGTTTACCTGCATACTATTGACCTTCACACGTCTTGGCGCTCGAAGCTCTGTACTCAACGCCATGGGCTGGACCCTCCCAAAAACGAACGCAAACTCTGTTATAATTACCCCTATCAAACAAAATTCAATGCTTTTTCGCCTGGTTGCGCTTATCGCGTCCTCCGCTCGGTACGCGTGTTCTCTTCTTTCCATACAATTTCCTTTGACAATTGCCCAAGCTTTCGGCGACTTTGTAAGGAGGAGATACCAGATATCCTTATGGCCATGATTCTGGTTGCTAACGAGCCCTCAACCCCTCATGAATTGCAGTGCGATATTGCCCTTGCAATCGACGCAGTCTGTGGGTCGATAGCATCCGGAGGCGATATTGCCGCTTCCATCGTGAGTCGTGGGTGTTCTTTAGTCGCTCCTTTACTTACAATTATTGTAGGAATCGATTGTTTGCACGAAGACGGTGAAATACTTATCAACTTTGGAACCTGTCAACAAAGCCTACATCGTCGCTCTTTTCGGTTCGGGTTGTGGGCGCACCAGGCGCATTGGACGGTGGATTGCTCATGCTATCATTGCGAATAAGTCGATTGTGTCGCCGGTGCGTAAAAATCCCACGTGTGATCGCCTCATGCTAAACATTAGTCCTCCAGAAACGTTATTCTGACTTGCCATCTATCCTCCCCCTTTTGAAGGAACTTACGCGGGAATGTTCAAAAGCTACAGATGCCCCCGGAAAATTCGAACAACATGACAAGACAGATTTTGTCGACATGGCATTCTACGTTCAGATTCTTGGAGTAGCCGCCACAAACATCGTGGGATACGTCGTGGAGGAACGCAAAGTTCCGCCTGCGCGACCCCAGGACCAGGCCACCTTAGAGCTCCCAGACCCTCCTCTTATTTTACTTCGGACTGCTATTGAGAACCTTCATGCCCGGATTTGTAGGTTTGAAATCATTCCTCATGACATGATACTGACATCTCTTGCCACTAGCTGATATTCGCGCGACACATCTCGACCGTTCACGAACCAAAGCCATACTCAAAGAACTATCCCTCCGTATATACTACCAGCGTAAAGTCGCTCAACAGAGTTTCCGGACGCTACACACCTACTTCTCAAAGAACAAGAAGCCACGCGGCGTATCGCCATAATCCTATCTTCAATCAACTTTGTTATAATGGAACCAGCATGCATTACCGTTAACTTCTGCCAGCTAATTTTTCGTTTTTGTTAGGATCTTTTACCTTAGATTTGCTCCTACATAGTTGCGGCTGCCGCTCAACTACTCTACTATTCACTCTAACTTGCCTACCTACCCTACCTTGCCCGCCTGTCAGTGTATGCATATATATGGCAAAACATTTGGAATTCTTTTATCATTCTTGTTGATTGTAAACTAATTCAGATCGAGGTCGATATCGAAAGGCTGTGGCGGGAAGTCAGGCAGTGGGCCATTTTCCGCAAGATTATCATATTCAATGTCCCACACGGGGCTAGGTTCTCTTGGAGGTCTCGCGGTTTCCTTTCCCTTTCCCTTTGTTGATGCTTTCGACGAGGCTACTATTGATAGCTCTAGAGGCTCTGCAATGGCCTCCGAACTATCTTGTGATGTGGCTCGTGTAGGAGAAAGAGTTCTCGTAGCATTGTTTCGCAGAGGCTTGTCAAACGTGTTCTTGATGTTTTTGACTTTGACTTGGCCGAAACCAGGAAGGTCGCGTAATTGGTCAGGAGTTGCTCTGGCGATGTTGGCAAAACTCTACTCGTCCTGGAGTAAGCAATCAGCTTTTATGAGAAGTGTAACGTGAACCTACCCCAAAGGATGTACGAAGCGTCTCAACATCGGTCTTGTTGACTTTGCTGATACTGGTCAGCGCTGTCCGCAAAACCGAGTCGTAGTCTTTGTCGACACGTTCTTTAATCATATCAGGGGGTCTGTGTTCGAACTGCTTTAAAGTTGAAAGGTAATGTCCGGCTTCTTCAAACCTTGGTGTCATTGTAAGGCGCCTTAATATTAGTGGCAAGAGAGGTATGGAGCTCACGAGAAAGCAACGAGTATAGTGACATTGTTGATGAGGCAGACCTATAGATAATGAGCTTTAGGTAATTAAAAACAAGATAGGCCGTACTACTTCACCTTTGTAAGTTCTCTGATGGCATCCCTGTGTTCTGTCTATTCGGTAAAGGGTAAGAAGCGCTTCGGAGCTGAGAACGTGCTTACAATGTCGCACAGCACGAGCAGAATTCGAAGGGTATACGAGTGGCCGAGTTTCTCGATGCGAATGTGGATGTATTCAGGATGAAGGCGATGGTATTTAAGACTATCGATCGTAAGCTTTGTGCTATTCAACCTGCCATGAAGAAACCTACCTTAAGAACAGGACACCGGTAGTTCTGCCAACCTGGTAATCAGCGACGATGTCACCAAATTCCTTTCCAACATTCTTGATGTTATCTAAAACGGTGTTCCCTCGCTGCTCTGGTTAAATACGTGGATATACAAGAATACAGCGCGTACTGACCTGCAGAGGGTTGATGAGGATGTTGTTCCCAGTGCCGAGGACGACTGGTGGGCCTGGAGGCGCGGTTGGACCACTTGAAGACATGATGATCGCATCGGATCAACGGCGGAGGAAAGTAACCCGGAGACGCGCTTTGGGAATCATTTGGCATCATCATATATCTTGTCAATGTGAGGTCCCCATTGCGTGATACGGATAAGCACCCTCTCTTTCATGGGAACCACCATGTCCGACAAGCTGCCATCCCACCGCCCCCATTCTCGTAAACGTTCTCATACCCTCCTGCGGTCTCCACTGTTCACCTTGGTGGCAGCTGCACTCACCCTTGGACTTCTCAACGCGAAGTTCAACTGGAAGAGCAGCACGAGCGTCAACCTCCCTATAAACGCCGCAGAAATAGTGCAAAAATGCAGTCTCTTGAATGCAGAGCCAGGCCCACCAGCAAACTTCCACAGTAGGGCTCAATCTGATCGGTTCCAGGAAGGAACTTCACCCACATTCATTCGGAACGCGACCATTTGGACTGGACGCGTTTCCGGGCACGAGACCATCATTGGGGACCTATTGCTTGATAATGGAATCATTAAAGAGATTGGTGACATTAGCCAAAGCACCATTGATGCTTACGGGAAACAGCTGGTAGTCGTGGATGCGGCCGGTGCATGGGTCTCGCCTGGGTAAGTGTCGAAGGTCTTTCGTACCTTTACACTCCCTAATCCGTTGTGTTCTTTAGCATTGTCGATATGCACTCTCATTTGGGCGTCGATAGCGCGCCAGCCCTCAATGGCGCATCCGACACGAATTCTCTCAAGGGTCTTGTGCTCCCATGGCTTCGTAGCCTCGACGGGCTCAACACACATGACGACGCTTACCGCCTGTCAATTTCAGGAGGCATTACAACCTCAGTCATTTTACCAGGGTCGGCGGATGCCATTGGTTTGTTCTTCACTTCAATTTGGACTTTCGGCTTGTGCATTTACATCGTCAACAGGTGGTCAAGCATTTGTCATCAAATTACGCCCAACTGCTGAGCGATCTCCCTCGTCCATGCTCCTGGAACCCCCATATTCACTGAACAACAGTGATACTGAGCATCTCTCACGGCCGCGGTGGCGGCAGATGAAGTAAGTTTCCATGACATCTACTCGTTATTGGAAATTAATACAAATATACATTTGAAGACATGCGTGTGGTACGTCCACGGCTTTCCTAATTGACGACCTTCTCTGACGCGAGAAATTCACAGGCGAGAACCCAAGTATGGCCCCATATGGTTCCGTTTTCTCGTTGTGCAATGATTGCTCAACGTATTTACAGGCCGTGTGTACTCTGGTACCCGAATGGACACGATTTGGGCTTTCAGACAAGGGTGCGTATGACCCATTGGTTTGCCGAGTCGATGAATTAATAGACAACCAGGTATGACAAAGCTCGTAAGATTAAAGACGCCCAGGATAAATATTGCGCCAAAGCCCTGTCAAATGAGTGGAATGACTTGGGTGAATATCCCGAGGATCTTCAATGGGAGGCCCTTGTTGACGTGCTCCGGGGTCGTGTGAAGGTACGACGAGTGTGGCAAACGAAGCATCTCCTGACTGCTCCTAGGTTCACAATCATTGCTACGAAGCCACCGATCTTGACGGTATTGTCAGGGTGTGTACCACTCGCCCCTTCGTATGCTATAGTTCGATATCCCGTACCTACAGCTCAGCAACGAGTTCAAATTCCCCATTGCAGCGTTCCACCACGCCCACGAAACATATCTTGTCCCTGACCTGGTCAAGAAGGCATACGGTTTGTCGCGTCATATCTTCGACCAGCTCTGTACAGCTGACACGCTACCTTTAGGCCTTACCCCTGCCGTGGCTCTATTTGCGACCAATGCCAGGTACAAACGAGAGGCATACCGTGGTTCCGAGTTTGCGCCCCGTATTCTTGCGGATAACGGACTCAGAGTTGTGATGAAGGTGTGTGCTGCTATTTAGGCCTGAATACTACTAGGTTAACAAGTCACAGAGTGATCACCCAGTATTGAATTCGCGCCACCTCGTTTACGAGGCTCAGCAAGCCCACTACTATGGTCTGCCCGAGAACCTTGCCTTGGCTTCCATTACCACGACACCCGCCAATGTAATAGGTCAAGATCACCGAATCGGATTCCTCAAAGAAGGTAAGACGTAACATATAACTTGAGCGAACGCCGGCTGACATTCGAACAGGATATGATGCTGGTACGAGGCTTTGGTGTAGCTGCGGCATTTCGCTCATGTTGGTTGATCAGATGTCATCGTGTGGGACAGCCATCCCTTGGCTTTGGGCGCTGCACCAAAGCAAGTCTATATTGATGGCATCCCTCAGATAGTCAAGCCCTTCTCTGTCGACAAGCCAGCAACATTCCAAGTGGCACCCAAGACTCCCAATTTCGACAACGAAGCCGACCTTACCCTCAAATATGACGGTTTACCTCCTTTGGAGCCGTCCGTCGATGATTTCAGTGTTGTTGTCTTTACCAATGTCAGCAGCATTTACCTTCGGAAGGACTCGAGTATCCATGAAGTCCTTTCTGCCACCGCTGGTATCCACGGAATGGTTATCGTCGACAATGGTGTCGTCACTTGCGCGGGAGATTGCTCGAATGCAAATGTTGCAACGAGCGCGCGCCGTGTCAACCTTGAAGGAGGATCCATTTCGTGCGTCTCCGGGTAGCGAGCCTCACGACGATCATCTTACTGACGTACTAGTGTAGACCCGGTCTTGTGACATTTGGTAGCCCTCTAGGATTAGGCGAGATCTCAGGAGAGCCGTCGACCAAGGATGGTAAGGTCTTCGACCCACTCAGAGGGAAAGTACCTTCTATCGTTGGTGGAGATGGAAGTGTCATTCAAGCCGTCGACGGCCTTCAGTTCTCGGGCAGGGACACGCTGTGAGTAATGCAGGCTTCCACAACAGAATTGAATCCAAGAGCTGTTCTACAGGTATGCGTATCGCGGTGGTGTTACGAGGGCAGTCGTTGCTCCGAGCTCGAGTGGCTTCTTGTCAGGCTTGAGCACCATTTTCTCCACCGGAGCAGCACACAAGCTCGTGCATGGCGCTGTTGTGCAAGGCGTTGCTGCTCTCCATGTTGCGGTCGGAGATTCATCTGTCAGCGTAAGCACCCAAATAGCGACTCTTCGCCGTCTCCTCTTCGGGGGAGGTAAAGGCGAACTGACTGAGCGCTTCCGTGAAGTCGCGGAGGTAGGTGTATTATTCACGCTGATAAGCAAAATATTCATCTGTTCTGCAGGGATCGCTTCCGTTGGTTATCGAGGTCCAAAGCGCCGATGTAATGGCCTCTCTGATCAGACTCAAGCAAGAGGTCGAGGATGACAGTGGGAACACAATCAAATTAACTTTTAGTGGTGCCAATGAAGCCCATCTGCTCGCGAAAGAAATCGGCGAGGCTGGCGTTGGTGTCATTTTGGCACCATCGCGCCCCTTCCCCGGTACCTGGGAATCAAGGAGAATGTGAGCATTTCCCCACTTTTTCTTTCTGCTATCGTTGACATATATCGTGCAAGTCTTGCTGGTCCCCCTCTCACCGAGCACAACGCAGTAACTGTTCTACATGCTAATGGCGTGAGAGTCGGCCTAGGCATTGATGAAGCGTGGGATGCGAGGAACTTGCGATTCGACATCGGATGGGTAAGGGCTTTCCTTCATATCGTAGCGCCGAAATACTTATCACTCTTAACAGGCTGCCCTCACAGCAAATGGGCAATTGTCCAAAGCCGAAGCACTTGCATTGGGCTCGGTCAACCTAGAAATACTTCTGGGTTTAGACACAGGGAACAGCGACCTCGTGGCCACGAAAGGAGGAGACCTGCTCGGCTTCGAGGGCAAGGTCATCGCAGTCATTTCCCCCAACCAAGGGAAGGTTGACTTATTTTGATGGCTGTTTGATTCATTGGCGGGATAATAATATGGACACAGACTAGATACAGACTATCTTTGATAATTTACAATGTCACTTATATCAATTATACCCACTTTGCGATGGCCTTGAGTGTTTCAGTTCTTTCCGGGTCATGCCATTGAAATACCAAGTAGTCGTGAATGGCATCCTTCGCCTCAAAATAAGTAACTTGGTCACCAAGATCCTTCACCATCCTATCTCGAAGGGTTATGATCTGATCGTATAAGACCTCAGCCCCGCCAGCCACGATAAAGGTACGAGGGAAACCCTTGAAATCAATGACTAGACTGGGGTCCAAGGATGCAGGAGATATATATGGATTGCGGACGGCAGCGCCTGAGCCGAGAGGTCCTAGGAACGAATCTTTGGCATAGTTAGCACCACTTGGATTGATGTAGTCCGAATCGATGAACTTGTGGCTGGATGCCATTGGTCCCTCATGGGACACACCAAGGTCGGACCATGGCGAAAGAAGGATGATGCTACCAGGTGGTGCTGGCAGGCCTGGGTGGCCCTGGTATTCAACGAGGTAGCGGGTGAGCGCATGCGTAAGGTTTCCACCAGCGGAGTCACCAGCCACTACTATATCGGCTGGTGCGAACCCGACGACATTGACGAGGTAGTTGTAGCCGGCGAGGGCGTCTAGTAGGGCAGCAGGGAAAGGAGCGTCGACCTCGAATGGTTTGGAGGACGAGAGGCGGTACTCGATAGCGAACGAGCGATGGATGGTATTGGTGTGTTGAAGGATACCATTCGCAATATTTGCTGTCACATCGGACGGGTGCGCAGAAAGGCGGATGTACGCGCCCCCGTGGAGGTGGTAAAGCACTTTCTCACCGGGAGCTGGGGCAGCGCCCACTGCGAAGGTAGAGCCTTTCTTGTGCGTCCAATAACCCGGGATACGAACTGGGATGACGGAAGCTGCGTTCGTCCACGTCTCTAGCTTGCCAGTGATAAGGTTGGGAACAGGATCGACCCAAAGCCCATTGACGCCGCGTCCATGGGTGATGGCTTTATGGTTGGGCAAAATTCTGAGCGGCCCAACACTTGAGTAGACGACAGTCTTTAGAATACGGCCCTCTACAGCAAAGTTCGCGACACATACCGTTCAGGCAATCCCATGAAGAAGCGAACAAACTTGACCAGGATAGTCCTTTTTATGGACCACGACTCTCGAGGGCGCCATGACCTGAGAACGTTAGATGAGAGCGATAAAGGTAGTTCTCTTGAGCGTACCTCGGTATCGCCAGCAAAACCCACAAAGGGATGCGCACAAGAGTTGAAAGGAACTGGACGGTGAGGTAGATGCCCTTGAGAGGCTGATGGCGGTAACGATGGGACATTCTGTAGACTCACACGATGGGAATGGTTCAGATAAAGTTCAGAACCTAGGGCGCATTTCAGATGAAAACGTCAACCCTGGCTGACCAGCTCGGCCCGAGGTAAAATCACAAGGAATCAAGGTTCAACACCAGTTTTTCCAACTGGCAGATAATCTGTGCAGGATTACCTGATGGGTCATGGTGGGATATTGGGATAGCTCTAGCGGCGTTGGCAAACGCGTCATACCCATTATATACATATAGATTAACCCATTAGCATTACGACCGTTGAAATTTGGTTGAGTCCACATTGGAAGAATCCACGACGCTTACTAAATCACCTAAATTGGTCAACCTAACTATCTTGCCAAGTGACAACAAATCCTTCAAAGCTTCACGCCCCGGCCTTACCACTTTGCATCGCCACAAAAATGTCGAAACTCGACTTCAAGACTGCTGTTAGACAAGAGGAGGCCTACCTTCGTCTTCTTTACCCCACGGCTGACGACATTCCGGGCTGCATCAGCCTCTTTGACACGTACTTGTCTTGCAGCGGTACGCCTTGAGGCATAACTTTTCCCTCCGCAGAACGCTCAAACCTTGCAGTCATTCGTAACCAGATCAAGTCGCTGTATAGGTACGGGGAACGGCCGGTCTGTGGCCCCAAAATGGAAGACTTCAAATTCTGTCTAAGCCTCAAGTCCTTGCACCCAGAAGAACGACGTGACCTCTGGATCACCCGGCGAGCAGAGTGGTGGGCACATAGGAGGCTTGCGAAAAGCAGTGAAGATATCTGGGATATCCGCGAGTCAGTAGCACTATCTGTATACATGACACACGAACTCACGATTTTTGGCAGAGAACCTCTCAAAAACTTTCCAAAACCTCTTTCTGGCCTCGAGCCTGCCGGACCTACTCTAGACTAGACGCACTTATCTGTATAGTATCGTGTAAAGACTGTATAAGACAAGTATAATACCCAAAGTGAATATTGAAAAACACGCTTTCAAACTCAGCTAAAGAGATTTGGCACGCGTCGCGTCCTGCTTTCTTCCACTCCTCCATCAGCAATGGTTGGTTCACCACATATTTCCCTTTTTTTTGCCCCTAGCTAACGATGAAAACCACAGTCCAACGTTCCAAGAGGCTCCAAACGCCAGAGGTCCGCGTCTCCCGTCGCGGGCTCATCCCCACCACGTCCTGCCCTCACTCGTCGCGACTCTGACTCATCTTTGCCGCCCTCATCACCCCCGGCTCCATTCTCCGACACAGATGATAGTGTGGATGACCGAGATGCAGTTCGTGATGCAGAAGACGAGGAGGAAGAGGAGGATGGAGAGGATCTTTTTGGCAACAACCTCGAAGAGTGCGTGTCCCATCACCTTCCCTATGACCCGATTTCTGAACAATACCCTCGATTAGAGACTACGCCCCCAATGAACTCCTCGATAGATACTCAGATGCCGATATCAACGACGAAGAAGATGTGGACGAACTGACGCCTGAAGCTCGTCGCGCGGCCGAGATGAAAATGGCGCGTCGCGATCGGCGAGAACAAACCGGGAAGCGCGGTTCACGCGCGGCTCGCCGTAGCCGTGCTCCTGCATTTCTTGGAAGTGACGATGACATGGATGACGACGACGAGATGGATGGTGGGCTTGGACTTTCTCGCATGAAGCCACGAACGCGGAGAGCATACGATGAGCGACGTGATCTGGACGATATGGACGGGATCGAAGATGTAAGCATCGCTTTTCTGAAGAAAGACGTCTAATAACCTGATTTCCAAAGGAACTGCCTTTGGAACAACTCAGCGATATCAAGGCCAAATCCATCGTCGAATGGATTGCAACCGAACGAGTTCGGCGCTCCATCGTTAGACACTTCCGTCAGTTCCTCATGACTTACGTCGACGAACAAGGTGCTTCTGTATACGGTCAACGCATTCGGAACTTGGGTGAAAGTACGCTCCATCATTTCGTCCCCCTTCTTGGTTTTTTTAACTTTTGTTCCCAGCCAACTCTGAATCCTTGGAAGTGTCCTACCTCCACTTGGCCCATTCAAAGCCCATTTTGGCTTACTTCCTTACCAACTCGCCCACAGCAATGTTGGAAATCTTTGATGAAGTGGCATTGAACGCGATCCTCGTCTACTTCCCATTATACAAACGCATTCACTCCGAGGTTCACGTCCGCGTTGCCGATCTTCCGCTCAGCTCTTCCCTTCGAGACCTTCGCCGCGCAAATCTCAACAACTTGGTGCGAGTTTCGGGTGTCGTGACGCGTCGAAGCGGCGTCTTTCCCCAATTGAAATACGTCAAGTTCGATTGCCGCAAGTGTGGTGCCGTGCTAGGGCCATTCTACCAAGATGCAACGAGAGAGGTGAAGATTAGCTTCTGCGCTAATTGCGAGAGCAAGGGCCCTTTCCCTGTCAATTCTGAACAGGTAGGTTGCGCTCTTATTTCGGGAAGTTCAAACTATTTAGCAACTCGCAGACCGTATACCGCAATTACCAAAAAATGACACTGCAAGAGTCACCTGGGTCCGTGCCTGCAGGCCGCCTACCCAGACATCGTGAAGTCATTCTCCTTTGGGATCTCATCGACAGTGCGAAACCCGGTGAAGAAGTGGTATGTACTTACTTGGCCTACAAGTCCCGTTTCACTGACACAACCATGCAGGAAATCACTGGAGTTTATCGCAACAATTTCGATGCGTCCCTCAACTCGAAGAACGGTTTCCCGGTGTTTTCTACCGTTATAGAGGCCAACCATGTTAACAAGAAAGAAGACCTCTTTGCTGCTTTCCGCCTAACCGAGGAGGACGAGAAAGAAATGCGAACTCTAGCTCGTGACGAGAGAATCAGGAAGCGCATCATCAAATCAATTGCACCTTCGATTTACGGACATGAGGACATCAAGACGGCCATCGCGTTGTCTCTATTCGGTGGTGTATCGAAAGACATCAACCATAAGCATCGCATCCGCGGTGACATCAACGTTCTGCTTCTCGGAGACCCTGGAACTGCTAAATCCCAATTCCTGAAGTATGTCGAAAAAACTGCTCATCGCTCCGTCTTCGCCACCGGCCAGGGCGCTTCCGCCGTCGGTCTCACCGCCAGTGTACGCAAGGACCCTGTCACGCGCGAATGGACCCTCGAGGGCGGCGCTCTGGTTCTCGCAGATAAAGGCACCTGCCTAATTGACGAGTTCGACAAGATGAACGACGCTGACCGGACGTCCATTCACGAAGCGATGGAACAGCAGTCCATCTCCATCTCGAAGGCAGGTATCGTGACGACCTTGCAAGCCCGTTGCGCAATCGTCGCAGCAGCCAATCCCATCCGTGGACGATACAACCCGACTATCCCGTTCCAGCAGAATGTCGAGCTGACGGAGCCGATTCTGTCTCGGTTCGACGTGCTGTGTGTAGTGAAGGATACGGTGGATCCTGTCATGGATGAGCTCTTGGCGCGTTTCGTGGTGGGCAGCCATTTGAGGAGTCACCCCTTATTCGACAAGGAGAAAGAGGAGATGGATGTTGCGACCGTGGTCGACGCAGATGTAATGAAAAGCTTTCTGTTCATGTGAACGACTTGCTCATTGGCCTTTTTTTCCCGCAGGTTATCCCGCAGGACGTGCTTCGGAAGTACATCATGTACGCGCGGGAGAAGATCCGGCCAAAGTTATACGACCTTGATCAGGAGAAGCTTTCACGTCTCTTCGCAGACTTGCGCCGCGAATCCATGGCTACCGGGTCCTACCCGATCACGGTGCGCCACCTCGAGAGCATGATCCGTATGGCAGAAGCCAGCGCGAAAATGGCACTTCGGGAGTATGTCCGGGCGGATGACATTGACCTCGCGATCGAAGTTGCAGTGGGCAGCTTCGTAAGCGCACAGAAGATGAGTATCAAGAAAACGTTGCAGAGGGTCAGTTGTTACGTTTTCAAAAGTTTCTTTTGGATTCACATTGCGGAATACAGGGCTTCCGAAAGTATTTGACTCAGTCCAAGGACCACGAAGAGCTGCTCGCGTTCTTGCTTGGTGGTATGATCAAAGACAAAGCACGATTCTATCAACTCCAAAGGCACGAGCAGCCGGAGCTTGTAACTGTCAAGCTGGCCGACCTCGAAGAGAGGGTGCGTAAATCAAAGATTTGAGGATCTATGTATCCTTGCTGACGTGTTGCTTCAGGCCAAAGAACACGACATCTTCG
Source organism: Tephrocybe rancida (assembly GCA_018858115.1). Lineage (NCBI taxonomy): Eukaryota > Fungi > Basidiomycota > Agaricomycetes > Agaricales > Lyophyllaceae > Tephrocybe > Tephrocybe rancida. The sequence goes on along the minus strand of JABCKT010006440.1, from coordinate 11,683 downwards.
ATATTTCGCCGTTCTTGCGCTCCAAATTGTTCGCCACGAATGGCTACAAAGTCAAAGATCGCGTCATTGAGAAGAGGTTCCGAATGGATTAACTATATTTGTTCTGTTTTCGTCATTGTGTATTTCATGCTTTGTAGTGTTCAATCCAAATCTATAATGATATTATTTAAATCCACTATCGCGGAGATACATAGTAGAATGATAAATGAGTGGGGGTACTTGTGAGCGTGCAAGGATGAATGTGGATGGTTCTAAGCATCGGCTACGAAGGGCTGTTCTTTCCGTGGTTCTGAACCGGAGGCTGTACTACTTTGCGAGACAGGTACATCGTCATTGGGAGGTCCAGGTGTTGGCACGTCGCCTTCGGGAACCTCAGGTCTAGATGCAGCTTCTCCATCTTCATCGTCAATTTCTTAGAGCGGTAATCAGATCAGCAGGCAGGTCAAACTTGTGCATGCGTACCATCTGCATATATTTCGGGATGCTCCCTGAAGCATGTTTGCATGGCCTTGAATTTCTCTACGCAGTTGATGCCCTTCGGTTCGTCCTCCGAGAATACGAAGCAGGAGAATGCTTCGCGGAACTGGGGTCCACAGGGTCCGTGGGCCATACCACCTAGACACGGGCAATCCCAGTTTATTTCTCCAGTTACGGGGTTGAACGCGCCACCTGAGCCAGCCGCGTCTGGAGCCTCTTCGCCCGTAGCTTCTCCTTCGGTAGCCGGTACACCCGCGGAATCACTTGGCTCGCCAGTGGATTCTTGAACTGGTTCAGGAACTACATTAACTTCGGGGACTGGTTCCGATTCTGGTTCCGAAGGAGTAGAATTTTTGGTGTGAGGTGGTATTGTGGGTTTGGTTGGCGCCTGTCGTATCGCAGCTAGTCAAGGTGTAAGCTTGTAGAATTTACGATGCATAGATATTGCAGCTCACAAGTATCGCTGTCGAGGGCAATGGAATGGGAGTTGGAGTTCAAGCGGTAGGCCAAGTAGGTCGCGACAGTTGCCGAAGCGCCGAGAGTGAGATGTAAACGGCTGAAAGACTGAGGGGGGCGTGTTTGGGCAGTGTGGAGGCATCTTCGAAGAGGAAGACGCGTAAATCGAGAGAACATGGTGGCAAAGGCTGACTACTCGAAATTATTACAACGCTCGGCTGAGAGAAATATTTCGCCGGAGACACATGTCAGCGACTTCAAATCCAAGCAGATATCAATAATGATGTAATGATACGTGTGCTTGACTGGACGATCATCATCGCTGACTCCGATTGAGGGACCCCTCGACGGGTGTGACACTCCTCCATAACATTAACAAGGCAATCGACATCATGTATTTCGAACGGCATAATTGCAACCTACAATTAAATAATATACTAGACAGAGACTTCAAGAAGATACGTCTTCGACATCTGGTGCAACTCGTGAAAGTAGGCTTTCCAGATCCTCCCAAAACAGCATAGAGTTCACACTGTCGGACCCCTTTGAATCTTGAGAGTTGCGAAAACGCATTGAGGCATCCTTCTCCCACTCTCCAGGTGGCCGGGTATCGATGACACTCTCCGCATTGAGCTTCGAAAGAATTTGAGTCATGTCAGGCCGTGTTGAAGGCTTGAAATGCCAGCACTCCTTCATGAGGTCCCAAACACGCTCGTTTAGTCCACGAATTCCCCAAGCAATGTTGTCAGTTTCTGGGCGTGTTGGAGTATGGCCTTGAATGATCCTGGCCACGATAACAACAGGATTAGAAAGCTCAAAAAAAGGTAGGCATCCAGTGAATATCTGGAAGCAAAACATCAGGCTGATTTCAGCCTGTGCACAACAGGGGAAGAGTCACCTCGTAACAAATGCCTGCCCATGCAAAAACGTCGGTTGCTTTGGTGTTATAGACTTCCTCAACCTCATCCTCGGACTCATGTAGTTCCGGTGCTTGCCAGCGTGCAGTCCCCCCCTTAGATGCCATTGTTGACTGAGACGTCCACTTGATAATTTTTGGATCGGTCACGCTTGCAAGGCCAAAATCGCACAAGGAGGCTCTGCCAGAACTATCAATGAGGATGTTACACTGGAGAATAAACGGGTCAAGTGCTGGTCGCCTTTGAAATACAACGGCAAACCTCACCCCTTTCAAATCCCCATGAATGATGTCATTCATGTGTAGGTATTCTGCACCCGCCGCCGTATCCTTGCACTGATAAGATGCTCAGATGACGTCATAGTTAGGCAAAGGAAATCTCCAGATTGGAGTGCGTACAAGAAGTATTCCATTTGCACCAGGGTTTTGGCTCAGATATTGTGTAAGGTCACCCTGTGTTGCCCAGCGGGTAACAAAAGATAGTCGTGTTGGAGAATGTGCAAGCCCGTAGAAAGGGAGGACATTTGGATGTGACAACTGAGCCCAAACAATAGCCTCCTTTGCATATGCCTATACATCAGCATTAGTAAGAAGCTAGCGCCATAACACTTCAAAATGTACTGACTTTCGCAATATGTTCAACCTGTGATTGGGCATAAAACCTTATTACCTTGAAGCACGTTGCTTCGCCTTGGAAGTCGACTTTATAAACATCGGCAAACCCCCCAGAAGTGACTGGATCAGCTGTAATGGCTGGTACAGGACCGAGGAAGAAACGGCGTGGGAAGCGTTTTGCAGGTCCTGACAGCCTCTTGATGACACTAACTAACTGGGTGCGGTCCTCGACAACACTAGTATCCAATAGCTTTGAAATCGAAGTGAGCATCAAACTGGATTTGACCAGTCCCATTAATTTACCAGCTGGAAGGTGTCCAATAGTGTCTGAGCATCGTTGTCATTGCAAGAGAGTAAGCTCTTGTAACGCTGGACACTGGCGCAAGTGGCACTGAGCAATCTTGCCACTTTCTCTCGTTTCTTGGCTATGCGCAATCTCGTCTGCTTCTCCCGCGCCTCTGGATACGAAAGCCACTCTACGATTTGACGTGCAGTGGGCCGTACATCGAGATCTCTTGTCCTACAGTCCAACAAAAACTGCCACATGGATTCATCCAACCCTCTATCGAGATACCCAACAGGCATGTGAAGGCGCTGGCCGTCCCGAAGAATCGTGTATGAGGCCACATATTCCTGTCCTGTGAGAATCTACAAAAGCCCTGTTATGAGTTTAGTGCTGGTGGAATGGATTGGAGCACACCATGAAAGCAGTTATGGAGAAAGTAAACAACTCATCCACTTCAGCAGGATCCCTATCATGAATCGTACAAAAATATGCTCCTGAGAACTTTTTTTTGGCGTCATTTGACCAGTCAGGTAGAAAGTGTGCAGGTTCCAAACACGCGTGGTGAAACCTGATTAAACATGCGCGGGGCGGAACGGTGTTGGTGATGCCAATGTTACCACAGTTAAGGTATCTGAGGTTTAGCCCGTTGTCGTGAAGGTAGGACATTCCAGCTGCGACGTCACAGACCTAGTAAAAAAGATTGAATTAACAACGAAATGAAAACAAGACATGAACCTACAAACAACCGTCGATTGGCGTCCGGATTTCTCGCCAAAAAGTCCATAATCTTGTCATTCTCGAAAAAGGGGGATACTAACCTGGGAGCGCCATCGATCTCGCATATGCCGTAGAATGGCAACACGTTCTCATGAGATAGTTGGGCCCAAAGCATTTCCCCAAACCAGCCCTGACAAAGACTTGTCAGAGAGGAGACACATTAGATCTCTAATAAATTGACGCACATCCAAGCGCCAGCGCGTAGTTTCTTTCACACACACCACCTTCCCGCCCATGGACCCTTTTGTCGATCTTCTTCCTACTTTGACTCCCTGATCAGTCACACCGTGCAAGAGAAAGCGCGCCGGGTACAAGTGGGAGTGCCAGGCCAACATTGCTAGAGCAAGAATGAAGGTGTTTCTGAATTTCTGTTCGACGAAATCGTCGTCCAATAACTGGGGGGAACCAGGATCATGAGTCCTCTGACAGACAATAACCGTAGCAAATTTAGGAATACTCACGCTCTGAATTGATTCAATCAGTGCCAGTGCCTGCGCGCCCTCGCCACGGCATTCAATAAGACATTCATATCTTCTCAGATCCCGGAACATATTTTGAATGGAGTCATACAGCGCGGATGCTTGAGTAGCAGCACGAGCCCGAGTAGTCTTGTCAGGATCCTGCTTGAGCGACACATAAGTCATGGCGGATTTGACAATGGAGTCCGTCTCGTGCTTTTGGGCTGCCAGGGCCATTTCCCATTGCTCCTTTCCGTCCTGAAGCCTCTCAACTATTTGACATGCAGTAGGGCGGCGGTGGTCAAACTCTCCCTCGTGACAATCCCTCAGAAGCCGCCACATGGACTCGTCCAGCCCGTTGTAGAGATATCCAAAAGGGCGTTGGCCTTGGGAAAATATATCGTCGTAATGAGGGCAGTAATCAATCAATTCGCGTGCAAGAATCTACAGAAGGGTTCTGTTTTCAAGTGTCACATTGACATAGATTGAAAGGGCATACATCTAGAGCGACATAGGAGAAATATCTAACATCTTGATCAAAGCCGGAAGTTTCATCCAATTCATCCATTTCGGCGACCATTTCTTGAAAACTGTGCAAACTAGGGTAGGCTAGGCATGCGCGGGGTGGAACAGCGTTGGTGACAAAGATGTTTTGTTCAAAAGAGAAAATTCCTGTATGGATCAATCCGTTGCCATGAAGGTAGGACATTCCAGCTGCAATGTCACAGACCTAAATAGGATTAGTCTGATAATAAATGAAAGCAAAATGCGGACCTACAAACGACCGTCGATCACAGTCTGGATTCCTCTTCACGAAGTCGAGAATCTTGCCATTCTCCAGAAAGGGAGATATTAGCCTAGGAGGGACATCGCCAATTTCGCACATGCCGTAGAATGGCAGCACGTTCTCATGAGATAGCTGGGCCCAAACCATCGTCTCACGGAATCGTTCCTGAAGGCTGTCAGGGAAGAGAAACAGCGAAATCCCACTGCACTTACCTCTAAGTTCGGGTTCAAGTGGTGAGAGGCTGACGTGCGCTTTATGCACACCGCCTTTCCTTCCATGTAGCCTTCTGCAGTTCTCGAATACGGCAGTGTCACTTTTACTCCCTGATCAGTTACATTTTGCAAGAGGAAGCGACTCGGGTAAAGTTGAGATTGGATGGCTAATGTCGCAAGAGCACGGATAAAAATTGGTGTGAGCTTTTGTTCAACAAATCCATTGTCTAACAACTAGGGAAACCTCTGAAAATGAGTTCTCTGACAAGTATGTAGATCAAATCAAAAACTCACGCTCTGCATCGTGTCAATCAGGTCCTGTACATGCTCGCCACGATAATCCAGGAGATGCTGGCGTAATGTGGGGTTGCGGAACAAGGTCAGAAAGGAGTCGCACAATTTAGCTGCTCGATCAGCGGCCTGAGGGGTACCGTGATCACGCTCTTGCTTGACTGACGCGTAAGTGAGTACATATGCAATGAAGCCGCGTAGAAATTCATCGGCAGAGTCAACCGGTTCTATAGACATTGTGAGTGAAGGAACCTTGTTGAGCAGAAAAATATCAGGTGTGATGCGAGGGAGTTTTGGTGGCCTGAGGCTCTCGAGTTCTTGAGAAGGATGTCGCTTGAGAGGAAGGTGGGCAAGGCCAAGGGGGCCTGGGTCATGGTCTCCAACACTCCAGCCTTGAAAGACGTTTTCGAAGGCTGCATAGTTTGTTGGGGGAGCGAACTGAAAATTTTGAGAGGGTTCGGGATTCGAAAACATGCTTCACGTATTGCCCAAGATGTGTTTTGAGTTGCACTGGTTTCCCTACGTCGGAAGACCTAATGCAATGCACGCTAAGGAGGAGGAGCAGTCATATAATGAACAAGATCGTGATGTTTATGCCAGGATGCTCGGCAAGCACTGCCAAGGCATATCACCGTACTACACGGATCAGTTGCATCATATAATGAAATAGATTGATCACTCGAATATCATTATCATATCGTTCTATCGTGTTACCCACCGAACTGCTGCAGCAAGCCCTCTTCCCCCATCGCCGTCGTATGCACCAGGACAATAACATCACTAATATACCTAAAAGCTGAGGACTTTGCATCATCATCTAATATCAATAATCTGTATTGATGGTCATTTCTATCTTATCGTCTGAGCACTTCCTCAAGAGGACTCACTTGACGCTGGACACAGCCAGTGACGTCCAAGGCTGTTCCTTGTCAGGACCGTGTCGTTCGGGCCCTTATGTGCCTGACTGCTGTATGTACTTACATGTCTTCGGAATCGCATCCCAGTTGTTGCAGCGACGGCTAATATTAATGGCACCCACGCAACCAGGAGCCGTAGGTAAGAGTATTCGGAGGATAGTACTGATTGTATTCGTATTGATAATACCCTCTAGCCTCGGTAGTTTTACTGGTCCTGGGCCTACTATTCTGCTTCTGGGTCGTCCGCATACGTAGGCCCAGGCGGCATGTGCGTCGACTAAGCCCGCGAGGCCATGAGAGGGCTCCGCAGACTGCTCGATACTGGAATGCAAGTCAAGCCGTGCACCAGACTACACCACATCAGATTCCCTGGACCAGAACTGCTCCTTCACAGGCTACACCACACCCGCCACCACCTGCGTTTGAGCCCGCACCACCATACGAGCCCAAGCCAACCGTGCCGATCCAGTACCCACCGCCGTCGTATGCACCAGGACAATGATTGTCGTTCCCAATATACCCGAGGACCTTGTATCATCATCAGCATTAATAATAATAATCCATATCAATGGTGATTACCCTATCGCCTGACCACTTTTGCAAGGCAGTGGCGCCCAAGGCTGTTCCATGTGAAGACCGTGTCGTTCGGGCTCTCATGAGCCTGAAAGTTTCCGTATACACTTACATGAGTTCTATGTACCGTTGCAGCGACAACCAATATTGCACAATATTAATGGCACCCACGCAACCAGGAGCCGTAGGTAAGAGTATGCAGGGGATAGTACTTGTGCTTTCGTATTGATAATACCCCTAGACAAGCCTGGCAGGGGCTTGCATTTATTCCTGGCGACCCTGGCCGTATCGCTCGCATTTCTCGCATGGTTGCGTTTCCCGGGCGTCTTCTGGAGTATGTGGTATTGCTGTCGACTGGGACTGCAAGGCCTTTCACGGGCTGCTCGATTCTGGAATGCAATTCGAGCTGTGCACCAGACTGCGCCTCCCCGGGCCAGGACTGCTCCTCCGCTGGCTGCTCGATTCTGGAATGCAATTCGAGCTGTGCACCAGACTGCGCCTCCCCAGACCAGGACTGCTCCTCCGCAGGCTACACCACACCTGCCACCACTTGCGTTTGAGGCTGCACCACACGCGTTTGAGGTTCTACCACCTTACGAGCGCAGAGCTCCTCCAATCGCGGCTCAGATCGAGTATCCTCCACCGTCGTACTGGTTATCCACGGCCAGGTATACATAATCATCACAGTAGGGATTAGTCTCTCCTAGACAGACACCATCAGTCGTACCTCCGTTCTGCCAGTAAGTAGGGATCAATTGCATCACATAATGAAATAAATTGATTACTTGAAAATTGTAATCTTATGTACCGTTGTTCTATCATGTTACCTACCGAACTGCTACTGCAAACCTTCTTCTTGCATGCCCTTGCCGCTGACCCAATCACAGTGCTGCTCCCAGGCAAATCCCTGTTGTTGATGATCGATGACGGCCCGTGCGCCCCCAGCACCCGCACCTTCTGCCCTACACGCACGCGTCGAGCATGTTGTCCACGCTGCATTCTGGGACGAGGTCCGTCGTCCCCAGCCCCTATTCTTACTCACATTAACAACTTATTAGGCCTTGGACTAGTACTCCCTCTGCTCCCCTAAACCAGCCGTCCAACTCCCCTGCCTTAAGCTCCTCTACACCGACTTCTGGAATGCCCTCGTACGCCTCTTCCTGCCGAACCGCACCCTCCTAACTATACTCGCCGCTCCCCTCCCACCCACATCTTCCCCCCTCCACTCTACTCTCACTCTCCTCCAGGACATACTCCGTAGCCTCCTCCACTGCCGCGCCCAGCCCGCGACCCCGCAATCAACGCACTTCTCTCCAATCTCTCTTCCCCACCCTAAGATGCCATCGCAAAACTCATAATAACCACCTTAGGAAGCAATATCGCACGTGCAGACGTGCTAAAGCAAGACCTTGCCGGCACAATCCTCGGCGTGATGTCCGAGTCCCAGCTCCTTGTGGTCCTGCGCAACCCAGGAATGCGACGTCATGTGCAATTTCTCAATGTAGGGGTCCCAGCACCACATCGATGATATCTGGAGTACATGGCTGGGTACCGAGGGCACATGGTCGACGCTACAGTAATTTAAGGACACTGCTTGGCTTCATCACTGATCAAGTTGGTCGACGCTTCACCTCACCTGTTCATATTGGACGCGTCTTGTGAGCATTCGAGGGATCCAACTTGCGACGCTTGGGACTTTTCCGAGTCTAACCCTCACTCACTGAATGACCACTCGCTGAATGACAAGGTGATTATTGCCATTTATCGAGTTTTTTAAACCACCGACACTAACAAGTTCTATTATTAGTGCTAGACAATGGAGAATGGCACCTTTCTCTGTGTGTTCTCTATATTAGTGATACTAGATAGGCTTACTGACTATATCTCAATGGTTGTGCATAGCTATTTCGTGCATGTGCAACCTTCATTGGTGGACGCACGACTGTGGTTCGACCCGGGTCTCATGAATCAACATTCTTGAGGACAGCTTGGCGCCTTGGGCTTGCGTACACGGGTGGGAATATACTTCAATATCTGGGGTGTACAGCTTGGTGCGTCCAACATGATGCCAACCCACACCGACCATCACAGGAGCCAAGGCGACCAGAACAGACGCACGGGCGACACACGAACCACACAAGAGGAACGCACGAGCCGAAACTTTCCGTAAGTGCGACATCACTGGGACAACTTTGTCTCAAACACGTTGTATAGGCCAAACAAGTTATCGAGTGTCTATGGGCGTCGCCGTCTGCGCTCAACTCCAGCTCGTTCGCCACTTTACGTGGGACAGAGTTTCGTGAATGTCGACGGAAGATCGAAGGGGATCGGGGCCACGTCCGAATGAAAGGGTCTGGGGCATCTTCGAGAGCACCGTATGGTGTCTGGGCTCCGTTTCATCCAGTATGAATCGTTGGTCCTCGCTCACAGTCATGGTATAGTACTGATGTGCACACCTCCCATTGCCCTCGGCTTTAGTGTATGTCTCTATCATATTTTTGATGTTTGACTTTGTTTTAACTCTCCTACAGTTGTGGATTACTTCGCATTTTTTTTAGTCGAGTATCGAGTGGACGTAGCCTCACGAGAATGAAGGATGGAAGGATTAGGGTCTGGTTGTCTCTGCAGGAGCAAGTGGATGTAAGTATACGTGCCTCGCTATGGGGGTGTGGCATTCCTTCATAACAACGCAATCGGCATCATGTATTTCAAACGGCATAGTAATTACAACATACAATTAAATAATCTACTACACAAAGACTTCAGGCAGGTACGTCTCTGACGCCTGGTGCAACTCGTAAAAGTAGGCTTTCCAGATCCTCCCAAAACTGCACGGAGTTCACGCTGTCGGACTCCTCTAAATATTGAGAGTTGCGAAAACGCATCGAGGCATCCTTATCCCACTCTCCAAGTGGCCGGGTATCGATGACATTCTCCGCAGTGAGCTTCAAAAGGATTTGAGTCATGTCAGGCCGTGTTGAAGGCTTGAAATGCCAGCACTCCTTCATGAGGTTCCAAACGCGTTCGTTTAGTCCACGCATTCTCCAAGCAATGTTGTCAGTTTCAGGGCGTGTTGGAGTATGGCCTTGAACAATCCTGGCCATGATAGCAACAGGATTAGAAAGCTCAAAAAAAGGAAAACATCCAGTGAATATCTGGAAGCAAACCATCAGGAGGCTGATTTCAGGTGTACACCAGGGGAAGAGTCACCTCGTAACAAATGCCTGCCCATGCAAATACATCAGTTGCTTTGGTGTTATAGGCTTCCTCAACCTCATCCTCGGACTGGAGTAGTTCCGGTGCTTGCCAGCGTGCAGTCCCCCCCTTGGATGACATTGTGGACTGAGACGTCCACTTGATAATTTTTGGATCAGTCACACTTGCAAGGCCAAAATCGCACAGCGAGGCTCTGCCAGAACTATCAATGAGGACATTACACTGGAGAACGAACGGGTCAATGCTGGTCGCCTTTGAAATACAACAGTAAACCTCACCCCTTTCAAATCCCCATGAACAATGTCATTCATGTGTAGGTATTCTGCACCCGCCGCCGTGTCCTTGCACTGATAAGAAAGCTCAGATGTCATCATAGCTAGGCAGAGGGAAGCTCCAGATTGAAGTGCGTACAAGAAATATTCCATTTGCACCAGGGTTTCGGCTAAGATATTGCGTAAGGTCACCCTGTGTTGCCCAGCGGGTAACGAAAGATAGTCGCATTGGAGAATGTGCGAGCCCATAGAAAGGGAGGACATTTGGATGTGACAACTGAGCCCAAACAATAGCCTCCTTTGCATATGCCTATACATCGGTATTAGTTAGGAGTCAGTGCTATAACACTCCAAATGTACTAACTTTCGCCATATGTTCAACTTGTGATTGGGCATAAAGCCTTATTACCTTGAAGCACGTTGTTTCGCCTTCGAAGTCAACTTTATAAACATCGGCAAACCCCCCAGAAGCAGCTGGATCAGTTGTAATGGCTGGTACTGGACCAAGGAAGAAACGGCGCGGGAAGCGTTTTGCAGGTCCTGACAGCCTCTTGATGGCAGTAACTAACTGGGTACGGTCCTCGACAACGCTAGTATCCAATAGCTTTGAAATTAAAGTGAACATTGAACTGTATTTGACCAGTCACATTAACTTACCAGCTGAAAGACGTCCAACAGTGTCTGCGCATCATTGTCATTGCAAGAGAGTAGGCTCTTGTAATGCTGGACACTGGTGCAAGTGGCACTGAGCAATCTTGCCACTTTCTCTCGTTTCTTGGCTATGCGCAATCTTGTTTGCTTCTCCCGCGTCTCTGGGTACGAAAGCCACTCAACAATTTGACGTGCAGTGGGGCGTAGATCGAGATCTCTCGTCCTACAGTCCAACAAAAGCTGCCACATGGATTTATCCAACCCTCTGTCGAGATACCCAACAGGCATGCGAAGGAGCTGACCGTCCTGAAGAATCGTATACGAGGCCCCATAGCCCTGTCCCGTGAGAATCTACAAAAGCCTTGTTATGAGTTTGGTGCCAACGGAATGTATGGCAGGAGCATACCCTAAAAGCAGCTGCGGAGAAAGAAAACGGCACATACGACGCATACTCATCACCAATCTCCCAAAATAATGCTTCTGCGAACATTCTTTTTGCGTCATCTGACCAGTCAGGTAGAAAGCGTGCGGGTTCCAAACACGCGTGGAAAAAGTTGGTTAGACATGCGCGGGGCGGAACCGTGCTGGTGACAGCGATGTCATCACAGCCAAAGTATCTGAGGTTTAGCCCGTTGTCGTAAAGGTAGGATATTCCAGCTGCGATGTCACAGACCTAGTAAAAAGATCAAGTTAAGAACGAATGAAAACAAAACGTGAACCTACAAATAACCGTCGATTAGCGTCCGGATTTCTCGCCAAGAAGTCCATAATCTTGCCAT